>SDVV010011522.1:0-15814 GCA_016164225.1 Gammarus roeselii | reverse complement strand
CTCCAATGTGAATCTGGATTGATTCTCGTGTGTTCCGGTATTCCTCCCCGGACTGTTTGAATGGAGAAGGCTGAAGTCCAATCGAAATCTTTGGAGAACGTTTCACCAAAGCACGTCTTTTGTCGTCGATGCGACGTTGCTGTTGGACTCAATACTGAAGAGAAAATTTGATGTTTCTTACTTCTGAAGCGAGGGGTTGAAGTTTCTAACTACTGAAGAGAAGTGATGAAGTTCCTCACTACTGAAGAGAAGTGAAGAAGTTTCTCACTTCTGAAGAGAAGAGATGACGTTTCTTACTACTGAAGACGAGTGATGAAATCAACGAGTTGGATGGTCGTCGCCAAACTTGACCATTTGGAGTCTAGGGCGAGAGTAGGCGAAAGGCTGGCTGGTATTATGTTTGACGTGGCTTGTGAGCGTAGCTTCACATGTTTAACGCTAAAGTGCCCTCTATTCTTGGTGACATGAACTTATATAGGCTACTAATGCGTCACGCATCGCCCACGACTCGCCGGACAACCTCCGGGGCACTCCTCAACAGAGAAGCGTCGCAGTTTACTTATTTCTAACATACATTAGTAACAATACGGTTAAGGACCAACAACTTATCAACTCTAACGCTAACATGCTTAATGAGAAGGCAACCTAACCTTACATGCTAATACAATAGTGTTAAGACATCCTGTAGGGTTTTCCTCTGGCAGCTTCAGTCGTCGAGGGCACGCATGCTAGTTCATACTTGTCATTCCCTTAATTCCCCTAATTCCCTTCATTCACTTAATTCCCTTCATTCCCTTCATGTAGCGCGCGCTGTCTAAACGTCCGGTGACTCATCTGTAGTGGCTTTCTCGTAAAGAAAATGCGATTGTTGTTTAAAGGACACCATACCGAACGGATGTCAAATCCCGTCATTGGTATTGAATCAGCCATGAGAGCATTGCACTGAGTGCCTGTAATGATGACTGTATATTGCAAGACGCACATTGAAGACTGTAATACTGTAAGATTTTACAGTAAATACTCCGTATCTATTAGAATTACTGTATAATACTCCAGCACATGGGATATAGCTACACCTCTCCTTCGGATCTGGATAGGGCTGTGAGACGGCAGCAAGGGTCAGACCGGATACGAGCAGGTGCTGGCGTCGTATGGTTGGATCATATCGTGTGTATCGGATCAACTAGTCCGAGGTCAATTTCTTTTGCTGATTGGGTGGAGCCGTCGTGGATAGAGTGCGAGTTGTCTATGGAGACAGCCGTCGAGATCGGTGTCATTCCCCTCTCTCGGAAGACAGGACGTCGCCTCATCCGGAGCAGCAAGACTGGGATCAGTTGTTGACCGCGCCTCTGCTTCGAGAACTGGGCCCGCACAATTGGGCTCAGGTTCGACGTGGGTGCGAGTAGACTCCTTTGGCACAGAATTGGAAGCAACCAGTCCGCGCCTCTCCTCAGTCTCAGGGGTGAGCCTGACGAGATGAAAGGTGAAGTCACTAATTGTGGTGTTCTGGGAAGAGAAGGAAACACAGGAGAGAAATGGGCGACCTGTCGCCTGTGTCGTCGACCTCGCATACAATACCTCAATACAACATTCAAGGCAACACAGGATACTACCATTATAGCCACCAAAGTAATTCTGCCTACCGTATATTGGTGGCGCTCGGTATGTATAATAGTGAGCCCATCCGCCACATCCGCCGTGCTATTTAAAGTTGACATTACATAAGAGAGCTCCCTCAGGATGCTGTCTAATAGTGGCCCCGGCCCCGAAGAGGGCAGCCGGATGCGTGGGATGGGAATTTGGTCTAGCCTTTTGCTGGTCAAGGTCACGATTTCATGACGCACAGTGGACACACTGACAGAAGGTGCTGTCAACGAACATGGGGCGTGCAATACATTCGCGCCCTTCAACTCTACTTATTTCGGTTCGAAACTTTTATCGTGACAGTCCAACATTGCCCATTCCGCCCGGGGTATTAATAAATAACATATCCGAGTTGGCACGCGGGTGAGATTGACGTGCTCCATCCCACAATTGAGATGTGAGATATTTAATAAGCTCTCTACTGAGCACAAAGGATTTGCCTCTATCCTCAGTTGGATTACAGGTGAGCATACATTCTTCTCCTCCCTCACCATACACCTCCCCAGTTCAAGGTTCTCCACAAAAGTCTTCCGAACGCTCGGTATTGCCACATTCTTGGACAAGTTGCTAATCAAATAAGTTTGGTTAGTGTTCGGATCTTCCACCGAAACGTTGCTAACGTGGTCAATGACATATTTTGTTTTGAAACAAAGTGTAGGATAAGAGCACAGGTCTCATACTCCATCATTGGTTTTTGCTCGAGCGTCGACAGAACGTTGCTCAAGTTCTTCACGGAGAAGGAGTAAGGGAAAGAATAAGCATCTTTGAATAGTGAAATTCCTTCATCTATCAGAGTTCTTAATTGATTGTATCCCAGTATTTCTGGCACTGCGCCCAGCCACAACAGGGCAGCTTCATCATCGGCGTCCATGGAAGCAAGAAGAAGGTACTGAATACCTTCTCGAAGGTTCATGAGACCATTATACACTGTCACGTAAAGATCTAACTCACTGAGCTGTTGGTGAACCCTCTCTAGCACGGTCTGGGCGGCTGTGGCCTGATCAACTAGTGTGGTAAGAGTGACCTGAATATGATGAAAGTTAACGTTAATCTTTCGGATAGAAGTTATCACACCCAGGTTCGCGTCTGCGAAATGATCCCTCAAGTCTTCAATGTCCTTTGCAGTCGCCACTCCCAGCACAGATTTCAACAGATCGCCGCCAATATTTAGCAGACCTCGTCTCATCCTATAACTATTACTTGTTTCTTCATATTGCGAGTAACGTTCCTCCGATTCTCTAGCTACTGGGTCCCCGCCTGCCACTGTTGTCGGCCTTATTGGTCACTTGGTTGCATTTGCCCTCCCTGCCTTGGCGCGACCCAACTTCCTCCGCCAATCTCGTTCCAACGCACGTAGCGAAAGGGAATTGCGACGAAGCATTGTTTCTTAGCCCGCGCGTGTCAGCAATAACCTGAATTGGTAGGAAATTGCATGGACCGCATCAAGGACCGCCGCCTGATGGGCCTGGGTCATCGATAACGACCTCAACGCGTCGATTAATCGCTCGGCCCTTACGAACAGATTTGTTGGTATTTTTGTTGGTATTTAAGTAACTCTTGGTACATCCGATTTCTAACGAATGAATGAGCCATCTTGGCCTGTCTTTCGCGAACTCCTGCGCCATCAAAATTGTACAAAGGGTCAAACGGTTTCAGACCGTACGACAGTGCTATGTGCTTTCTGTCGTAACCGAGCAAAACGTAATGGGGGTTATCCCCAATGGTGTTATTAAATGCTGTATTTATTGCAATCATAACTTCGGGTAGGAATAAGTCCCATTCAGGAGAGAACTCGACACAACAAATGCGGAGCATTTAAGCAATTGAAAAATTTCGATTTTCAACAGTCCCGTTGGCTACAGTCCCGTTGGCTTACAAACTCTACAGTATTATCTGATTTGAGGCGTGATGGTGCACCATAATATGCGAACAGCTGCTCTCTAAGGGCTCGCGCAACTGTCTCTGCTGCTCGGTTAGAGATTGGAACAGTCACTGAGTACCGTGTAAGGAAATCGACAGAAGTAAGGATGTATCTGTTGCCTGAACTAGTGATTGTGAGAGGTCCCATTATGTCCATCCCCACTTCCGACCATGGTCTTTGGGGCAAAGGGTAGGTTCGGACCGGACTGCTCTGTGGTGGTAGATGATTGTACCACTGGCACTCTGTGCAACATTTAATTATTTCTGTGGCAAGGGTGGTCATATTTGGAAAGGAAAAATGTGTACGGAGCTTGGTTAGAGTACTGTTCACCCCAAGATGTCCGAACTCGGATGAATCATGGCACTGCAGCACGGCTCGACGAATTCGCGTTTGTGGAACGATCGCAGTCCAGTATGTGGCCTCTTCCCACACTTTTGTATCGTGATCCGTCGATGCAGTATCTCGCTGCTCAACATGAACTCCGCCAGATCCCTTGGTGGATCCGTGTGAGTAGTAATGGGGGTTTTAGAGGTTAAATAGGAAATGTATTTGTTTATATGCGGGTCTGTTCTCTGCTCCTTGATCAGCTCTTCAATCGTCTATGCCAGGGCGGGTACCCGTTCCTTCAGGGTTACAGGCAGGGCTCCGCTCGCCTGGACCGTAGTAATGTGCGACGGCATTTCTTCGTAGTCCTCCTTCTCGGCTATTTCTTTGAGATCTTCATCCTCGTTTTCCAACAATGGAAGACTCTACGGGTACGGGATAGCGCATCGGATAAGTTGTATAATTTGCCTTTCAAGTACACCACTTTCGCACTGTTCTCCTGCGTCAACACTGCCTACCTTCCAAGAGCACCTTCTGGAGACACTTCCTGAAGAGGAACGACAGTGGACGATGGTCAGTATAAACGGTGATCTGGTATCCGTACACCAAATACCGGAAAGTCTTGAGAGCCCGCAGAATCGTTAGGGCTTCTCTTTTTGTGGTAGAATAACGACGCTCTGTCGCTGATAGGGATCTAGAAGCGTAAGAGATTGGGTGTAATTTACTGTTTGCATCGGGATGCATCAATACAACTCTCAACCCGACATTTGGGGCGTCTGTGGACATGTAGAATGGGTCAGTGAAGTTTGGGAAACTGAGCACCGGTGCCTTCATTTAGCATTCTTTTAATGTTTGGATGGATTGCTGCTGTTCGGACGTCCACACGAACGGTTGATCTTTTTTCAGTAATTTGTTTAGCGGATCCGCAATGCGCGAAACTCTCTCACGAAACTTCTGAAGTAACTTAGCAAGCCAAGGAATGATCGGACTTGGCCTGCGTTCTTCGGAGTTGGATAGGTTTTTATTGCATCCAGATGATCCGTATGCATACTTTTTCCTTCCGGGTTTTACGAGGTGTCCCAAGAATTTGAATTTGTGCTTGAGGAATTCGCACTTGCTTAGTTTCACACGCATGGAAGCGGTGCGCAACTTTTGTAGTACCTTCTCGATAGAAGTCAAATGAGCATCGATAGTGGGAGACGCAATGATTATGTCGTCTAAGTACGCAAGGGCGTGAATGCCCAGCGCTTCCCCTAGTTATAGAGCGATATACTTTGGAAAAGATTGAGAAGCAAATTGAAGACCAAAGGGCATAAGCCTGAAATGATAGTGTCCCTTGCGAGTGGTGAAGCTGTCTTTTCGTGATCCTTCTCCACCATTGACAATTGCCAGAATGCAGCTTCCAGATCCATGGAAGAGAAAAATTTGGCATTTGATAAAGACTGCAGGAGCTACGGTATTCTTGGAATTATATAGCGTGAAATGGGAATATATAGGCGATTAATTTGGCAAAAGTCTATACAACAACGTGCTGTTCCATCCTTCTTCCTTACAATTATCACTGGGGAATTTCATGCACTGTCCGAAAGAACGATGACTCCACGATCAAGCATGTCATCTACAAGAGCGTCCAGCTCGGTTAGTTATGAATGCGGAAGCGAGTATTGCTTTTGGTTCACAATCCCGGCCTCTGGATCTGTGGTAATTGTATGCTCCATAACACTGGTCCTTCCCAATGGCTCTCCAGGTTTTGCAACAACATCTCAATACTTATTTAGAAGTTGAGTCAATTTTGTTCGAAGTAATGGATCGACTGGGGTATCTACTTCATCCTCAATTATTGGTGGCAATTCTTGTAACTTGGATTGCCTGTCCACCAAGATCTCCTCTACCTGATGATTGATGCCAGCGTGTTGAATCGCGTTTGCATTCTCGATGCAAGTTCCTAGAGTCCATCAAGTAGAAAAATACTCCAGATCTCCCAACGGGGTCAGTACTGCTAGTCTCGTTCCCTTCAAGACCTTTAAGTCTGAAGGAGATGCATTGAGCTGCATCAACAGTGCTGAACCTTTCTAAATCCTTATCAGAGCTTCGGACACTAGAAGTCCGGAATCCGCTGAATCACGATGCACTGTGTAATCTCCATCGGGTATTCTAGTATGGACACAAACTAAGAGCTGTTCGAGAGGTCCAATATCAAAATCTTCCGCAGCATGTTCGATAAATTCTGTTCTAGTTTTTGTAGGAGTTATTGGTGTAGCGGCAGAGGCAATGCGAAGAAGTTTAGTGTGTTCATTTATGTTGTTCAAATCGCTAATCGGAATGTTATAGGTTTTGTGGTTAATTTCTTACGTCACCATTTCGTTAGAAAAATTCAGCTTCGCATGGGGTTTGTCCAACAAAGCCGTGCCAATCAGTAACTCATAAGGAGCTGAATGACCTATGTCAATCACGACCACCTGATGAGAGACCGTAAGTGGGCTTTTGGTTCTAAGGTTTGAATTTGACGAGTTTGAATTTGACGAGCCAACCGATTTCGAGTCCCATGCATCTGTTGTGGAAGGATGGAACATAGCTTGAATTGACATTATTTCGATAGTCTTTTGGAAACGGGTGTATGTAATTTTTGCAGAAAATAAATAAAATTGAATAAATATAAATCCACAAAAAAATTGTGACGTCATCTCAAACCTAGTCATCGTCTAGAATAGGGAAAATGACAGAAAAAAAATGCAAATCACAGGTGCAAAACATCAAAGGATGTAACTGTAGGAGATAGTGAAGTAAATTAAGGAAACGAAGTGTGAGACGAAATGTTTGCTTGTGTGAAACTTTTATCAAATTTGAAATACTTATAATAATCAAAGTCTACGTTTAAAAATTGTTGATTTTCGTTAGAAATTATGGTAGAGAGTAACCGTGAAACAAAAAGATCTATGTATAATTGATATATAGAGCCGGATGGAGAGTTTCATATGTAAATACAATTAAAAACAATGAATACATATCATACATAAGCATGAATACTTCTATAAAAAGATGTAATTTTCGGTTACGTTAGGTTAGGATAGGATAGTTTTTTATAAATTCCTCATTTCTGATTTGGGGTACCTTTGTAGGTTGACCACGTGGCTGACATTGGTCCGGTACGTTTACTGTTACAGCACCTCCCTGACACACAAGACTGACATTGTATTTAGAACCACCCTCTCTTGCTCATTCAGTTTCTTTCGATATTTTTTTAAAATATATCTTACAAAATTGGGTGGTAATTTTGATTGTGAATATGAATTAATTCAAACTGATGTTCGTGTTTAACTTAGTTTTAACTCAAAAATGCAGGACAAAATTATTGCCTAGGAACTATAAGCCATTGCCCATGAATCTGATTTCAAATGAATGACATAGAGAAGACAGTCTTTCTAAAATTTGCCAAAATTTGCCTTTCTTCTTGTGCAGTTTTCTGTTACTACACTCCTTGCATAATCACGAATTATAAATTATTTAATGGGGTAGTTAGTGATCAACTTTATCGTGAATGGCTCCTTAGAGTGGTTTTACGTTCGTCCGAATAGGTCGTTTCAGCAAGTGGAACGAACGCAATCAAGCATGAAAACTGTGAGATGTCATTATATTCCTATGAAAGGTTATTGTCTTGTTAAAATACCGGTGATGCGGTAATCCTTTGAGAACGATTTCACAAACAATAAACAGTTATAGTGATATCACCTACCTAAGTGGATAGCTTATACAGATATAACTAGACCGTTTTCTCCAGGATACGAGGTAACCGACGGCAAGGCGCACCTCACAGTCCTCTTATACACTCACACGCATTCAACCTAGCTCACTAGCGCTGAAGGGTCCAGCCGGAAGACCCCGCAGCACACGCTGAAGGGTCAGGACTGAAGGGTCAGTGTCAGCGGCAGCGTCTGACAGTGTGACTGGTTTACCCTTGCCTCGTCAGGGTGAGCAGGCCCCTCAACCAAATGCCATTCTCTTTCTCAACAAGATGCCAAGGACGGGAAAGCACATCAGGCAGCGTTGAAAAATAAAAACATTTATTCATAGGCCTTTTCTACTCATGCTTTTTCATTGCACGCTTTTTCGCTACCTCCTGACTCAATTGAGTCTCTCCTTCCTAACGCCTGTTTCATGCCGTCCGTCCATCATCCTCATTATCATTTTCCCTTCATCCATCCTCATCGTGTGCCCGAACCATGCTAGAATCCTTAAATCTACTCTGTCCTCTAACTTCTTCATCATCCTCGTACCAATTCGAACAACGTCGTTATATATCTGGTTTTGCCGCTATACTCCAGGTATGCCCTTTGAACTTTTCATTTCACAAACATTCAACCTTCTCTTTCCTGTTCTCTCTCCTCCCCCAGTCTCGACTCTGTAGAGACCAGTTTCGGCTCTGTAGAGACCAGTCTCGGCTCTGTAGAGCCAAGTTGGAACCCTCATACAACCCTCTCTATGCTTTCTCATACCCAGCGATCTTCAAATCATTACACTCTTCAGTGCACCCAACACTTAACACCCTTCCACATTGGAGCTCACATACTTCGAAGTTTCTCCAATGATTCTTCATGTAAGAGGGCACTTATTCAGCTCGCAACGACATTGCTCGAACCTTTTTCTATTTAACTTATAACACGTTCACTTGAAGCTTCCTCCTCTCACGCACTCTACCAAACTCCGATACTATTCTACGCAGCTTCTCCTCTGAATCCACCACCAGTGCCGTATCATCTGCAAGCAGTAACTGGCTCAACTGCCATTTCCCCTCATTCGCTTCCAACAGCTCAAAGCCACGATCCATTACTCTCGAAGTCACCTCACTGGCCGTACTCCATTCATATAGAGATTGAACAGAAGGGAGACATAATGTAGACTCGTCTCAGAACACATTTTCACTGTGAAGAAAAATTACACATCGCTCCCCACTCTGACACACACTCTGAACCGCTTTCAACCGATTTCCAGCCACTCCACACAAACGCAATACCCGCCACAGCACTTCCCTGTCGACCCTGCCTGTCGTAGGCTGTTTCCAAATCCACTAATTCCCTGAAAACATTATCTTGCTGCAATAATCTGGTCGGCACACCCTCTGCCACGCGTGAACCCTCACTGTTCACCGCCAATTGGGCCATCCGTACAATCTCTTATCCTTTTGACAAGCACTTTCGTACAACTTACCGACCACACTTGGGAAACTGAAACCATCTTGTGTTACAGCATCATATTCATCTCCTTTGCCCGTATACAGCGGAGCAATGCAAGCACTGCACAACTCACTCGGCATCAAGCTCGACCCAAAACACAGACTCCATAGCCTCACCAGTCAATTGACAATTTTTACTCCATTCCTTTTCACACAATCAGTCTCAATGCCATCCAAACCAGGCGCTTTCCTTGCTTTCATCACCTATATCGCCTACTGCACATCTTCACTAGTAATGTCCGCAACATGTTTCAACCCTAAAACCGGCATACGTACACGACCACCCACAGCAACAATGTCAAAATTTGATGACGTCCCCAAATGTTGCTTGCGCTTATCAAAGGCGTTTTGCCTTGTGTTTCTACGTTCCCCGTTAACGGTCTCATGTTCATCATGAAGTTTCTAAAGCTCACGTTCAAAAAAGTGACAAAAAAATTTGATCAAACGATTTTCCGCCAGCTACTGAACGGATCAGTCAGTCAACATAGAATATACGATGACTTTCAGCTCGTTATTCGAACCCCAAATATGTATAGTACAATAACATCATCTCTATAGGAATATTTGGATACATGAATAGCTTCTTAATCCAATTAGACTAAATTAAAATGCTTATTGATCACGTCACAACTTTTGCGCTAGGAGTTCATATGCACATTAGCGTTGATGAGTTTATTCGGGGTGACACCGGTAAACTTACTTTGTTGCCTTTTAAACCCAAAATGAATTCAGGATAGGGCAAAATTATTTTGAAGGTTGTGTGACGCACGTGAACATCAGGAACATAAGCGCAACGCCTCAGAAAACGAGAGCTTGGATGAGACCAACACAAAAAAATGAAAAGAAAAATAATTCGTAATAAACTGTGAACGTTATGAAACGATGTTTCAAAACCATTTTTTCACGGATTTTTTCATAAGTGTTTTACTATGTTGCATATATGTACTTTTAAAAAAGCGTGAACACCGGTGCTTTCATGGCCAAAACTATGCGAACATAACAAATGCATAGTCTCCACGTAAATTACCTAATGCAAAGTAACTTTAATTTCATTTAGGTAATTAGAACGAAGCTCATTATTGAAACATTTGGAAGATGAAAAGCTATTTGCATAATCTCAATCCAACAAAATAGTCATCCCCGCACTGCCTCAGCTCCAATCAAAAATTAAATGCCCGTGTACTATCGGCGACATATTGGTTATTTTCACCGATCCTTATCAACAAATACGACGGCAACTAGCCTATTTTTGTATATTATAATTACCTTATTTTGGCGGTACCTCAATACAATCTCGACGGCCCCTATTGCACGCACTCTGAGTGGTATCTGCGGAAGTAGAGTTGATGGATGGAAGTATTGTATAGTAAGAAACCATTTATAAAAAGGATGCTAGTATCCTTCAAAACAGGGTATATTTGTGAAAATGTAGAGACACGTATTTAAAGCCATTCAGCAGTTTTCCGAATTTCTGGAGGGTGTTCAATCTAGGCTGACACATGCAGCCTATTCCATGCTCGAACTAACTATACGTAGCAACGAAAGCTAGCACTGATGTCTAATTCGGTTACAATTTGACCCCGCGTGGTTTACCGAGCAATAACACTCACAACTTCAGATAAAAATCGTAGGTCGGTGGCTTTCTCTTCAGGTGCTGATTTGAGTTGTTTCAAGTATCATGGTTAAATGTTATATCCTTCTCGAAGTTTTCCCTTCTTTTATTTATTGCTCTCATAGACTTTCTGCTTCCTAACTAGTCTTATTGCTATCCAAAGACAACCCATTTTGAGCCGACAGTCTTGTTGCTGTCTTCTTACACTTGTAAACACATCTGTTATGTCACCAGACAAAGACCACTGAACATGCGTCCAAATGTGGACCAGCGTATACATTGATGGTTTGCTTGATACCTATTGTATACATTCTACATTTAATTATCTCGCTTTACGTCATTTCACTTTATCTTTAAATTATTTAGAACTGGATACTTGTATTGATTACAATACAGAATAATTGGAATAATCGCAAAACATATTTTACCATTTATATTTTATAACACTTTAGAGGGAAATGCATTCAAAATAGTAAGTGCTTCTTTTGGTTTCCCATTTGAGATCGACTAGCTGATG
The DNA here is from genome assembly GCA_016164225.1 of Gammarus roeselii. Classification (NCBI taxonomy): domain Eukaryota; kingdom Metazoa; phylum Arthropoda; class Malacostraca; order Amphipoda; family Gammaridae; genus Gammarus; species Gammarus roeselii. Next base: position 4,566 of record SDVV010011522.1, on the reverse strand, counting down.
TCAATGCCGATTTGTACCATCTAAATATTGTAGGTGGTAAAACGACGAACAATGATCGGTGTTCGACATGGTTAGACCACAGAGGAATTAAAAAAAATCGGTGCAATTCAAGTACGGAAAAAGAACGGTATTCAAACAGATATTCCTACGTTATTTCGGAACATAAATTTAGAAATCCGTTGAAATGACAGAGTAAATATGATTATCCAGTTATATAATTCACCAGATAATTTTCCGCTTGAACAACGAATAAATTTTGAAATTTTGAACAGAGGAAATTCAGACGGAAAATTATCCAAATTTATCTGTTGTTTCACGTGTTTTTTTAACAGTGCACATGACTTGTATTTTAATGTTTCTAGTATGCGTAAGGTTGATCAGAGTAAATAATCTCATAATAGTCACATTGATTGATTGTGAATATTATCACTCTATACTAAATTTGGATCCCCTCCAACACTTTTTTAAGGCTATAATGTCATGAAATTCAATTTACGGATTCTCCTAACAAAGACACTCATAAATACTTATCAGTTTCGTTGAACTTCCAAGTTCTAAAGGATTTATTTTCAATATGATAAGAACCGGCAGTGAACATCTATGCGAGGAGGTTGGACATGTTTTCTATTCACGACTGACTCCCATGTCTAATAAGATGAGAAACTAAATAAAAATAAAATTTGAACAAAATATTATTCAGCTTTTGGGAACTGTAAATTTCAAAATCAGCACGATTTCCTTCCAGCTAACAATAGTATCATGGCAAGAGAATGCCATCTCGATCAACTTAAGTTATTCCACTCAAGAATCATCTCTGGGGTAGACCCCTTTCTCTACGTCAATTTGATCGATAGTGAGAATATTTTGCTGTTAACGAACATTTCATCGTTGTCTGGGGTATACCAGCGTGTATTCCAAGAGCACGTTTCAACGGAAGCGATCTGTGCCGCGTTTTCCGCTGTCAGAGCTTATGCAACATGTTGGGACAGACGAGAAGTGCGTTTCATCGTTACGAAAACCCTCCCGTCCCAATGACTTACTGATCAAATGTTCGTTAAACGACGGGACTGTTCTCCGGTTCTCGGTGGCCTAACGAAACTTTTCGATTTAACGAACAGTATATTCTCGCTCTTGAATGAGCTCGGTCAGGAAGAATTTCTGAAAGAAATGCTTGCAGGCAGCTGAGATTTCTGTACACAGAAATGACTGCTCTGATAATCAAAGTTTTCGGAATAATGTGTTGCCTCAGGATAATAGGTCAAGCAGCGACAACCGGAAACTGGAAAAACTTTTAATGAACTCAGGTATTATGACCAAATGTTTGTGAGATTTGTAGATTAAAAATATTTCGGCATCATACATGGGATAAAAGACTTGAATTTCGTACACTATTGGTAGTGAATCGAATAGGATCAGAAGACGTTGCACAAGTAGAAATTATAATGCCTGAGGGAATATTATTTAGGTGCACGAAATAATGGATAACTACTGTGAGATACTACCATGATAGCTGAGCTATATCAGCCATAAGGTAACGCACTTAAATAATTACAATCTGTTCGTTCTCAATAAATGTGTTATCCAAAATGTAACAATTTAGTTATACTTTGAATATTTGAAATGTATTTCATTTTAGCAGATAAATCCTTCGACCTTTCAATAAACCTATTTCGCACTGAAATATAATTTCATTATGATACGATAGAATTGTATATGTTTATTCCAGGGACCATTTATTTGTTCACATATAGAAAATTACACAATTTTGTTAACTTGACATCCTAGCAAGGTCAATAATTTATGCTCGAAACCGAAAACCAAATAATAAATGAACATTGAAGTCTATACTCAGTCGTGATTATGTGCAAAAACAAAGACTTACTGTATGTGAACAAAAAAAAAAAATTATAGATTATTTCGTGTTCGGGTACGTGTAGTAATATCTTGAAGTTGAATAGCTCTATTTTGCAGAAAGTACAAAATTTATAGACTATTGTGGTCCTGTCTTCTGGGGCGTGAGACGTCATCGACCATGATGGAGCACCACAGATATTATTGACGAGCGATGCCGCAAACCCTAAAATTCGCCTCCGTGGTAAGTCACGAAAACAAGCAGGGATAAGGCAACGATGCCGTGTCTAAGGGAGGGACAGGTTGAAGATACTGTTGGTCCTTAATCCTTGTTCCGAACACATCCAAGAGTGAGGTGAAGAAAACAGACCCGCGGAAGGAGAGCGACGTCATCCATTCTGTGACACTTGCCCCATAGCTCTGTTTTTGACCTGATCTATTTGGTATGGTCGTCTTTGCCCGGCAGAAAAACTCTTCCTAGATGTCATGGCTTTCGTCGCATAGGATATTCACATTAACACGGGTTGATAACCTACAATCCGTACTTGTGAAATATCAACACTTCATGATTATAAGTTGATTGATTGCGTATAGCTTCGTTCGACCTTGATACAGCTCTTCAGAGTATTGTAGAGGCGAGGGGTCATCCATCTCATCCCCATTTAACCGGTAAGTATATGATTGATTAATTTAGCTTCAACCAAATAAGATACTCAATTTAAATGAAATGAATTCATTATTGGGAATTGATAGATATTTTTATCTCAACAATAAAGTATTTTGATAGAAAAGGATTATGTGCTGGGGATTCTAATTCGTGTTATATCTTCGCCCAGATTCTGATGCACCAGAGGAAATGTCGACTCGGGAGGGATCGAGTCAACATGAGGATAAATATCGACTTATTGAATACGTTTTTAATTAAGTAAACATAGGATATTGTTTTTTATAATATATATTTGATTCAGGTTGCGTTATTAATTTCCAGGTATTTTTTATTCATACAATAACATTACCGTATTATTTATACATACAATAACCTTGCTATTCTTTGCCAGTTCATGACGGAGTTGATCCTGTAACGGGTGGAGGAGGCGATAACCCCGAAGATAGCATCCCCCCTACATTTCATGACGCTTCCACGAACGTTCAAGTTATTGATGAGGATCCAGCTACACCGTTTATACAAACCGGTACGTATTATAGCAGCTTTCAATGTGTTAAATAGATATATAACAGGACATCAGTGTATGAATATCTACACATTTTGAGCAAAATGTTATTTATTCAATTATAAGAGATGTTCAGATTGTGTATGTGCTTTTATGTGAACTAATTCGTGAATATTTTTTCGACCGGCTATTAGTATTCGATGTTATGGCTTCTAATTCATCCCTTTTTGTCCAACAGATGGTCCTCGGGTAAGCGACGAGGACTTTGCCATTTTATATGACGGTTGACTGGAGCAGACGAGCGGCTCGTGCGAGGCATCTGGGTTACCTTCTCGAGCCATGAAGCTGCAGCGTTCCGAGACCGTCGAAACCATGACCGCTACACCTAACGGCGCCACCGCTGATACCACCCCCGTTCCCCCTCTCTCCAGGAAGGCACGCCTCCCTGTGCGACCGCAAGTGCCGAGGCAGCTATGACCGCGCCTATATGCGATGGAGAAGTTACTGCACCGCTGCCTAAAAAGAGAAGGTGTGCTTCTATTCCCACTTCTGTCACTAAATACGACACGTCCCTGTTTCAAGAACGTAGCTTCTTAGAATATTTAATAAGGACAGGATTTCAGGAGGTTGTGTGGAGTCAAGCTATTGACGACTCAGATCACGGGTGGGCGATGAGAGGGCAGATTATTTTTAAGACTCACAGGCTCCTCTACATGCGACCCCAGTCCAATTTTTATTAGCCTGCTATGATCATTCATGGGGTCCGTTTTACCCAGAGGGTTATCTAGCAGAATATGTAAACTTTCGTGAACCCTTGAAACTATTGGGATCCATTAACGACCCAGATAACCTGGCACTACTGAATGCGCTTGCTAACGCCTGGGCTAATTATTTAGAACAAAATCGGGATAGTATCATATTTTTAAGCGAATATCTCCCTCAGATAACTCATATTACCGAAAACGACCCTATGCATAATGAAGGCTATGGGGACACTTCAATGATGTCTGAACTTGAAGATAGTTTCATTCCCCGAAATAGGGTTCACCCACGTGACGACAGGGATGCTACACTCGACATTCATCAACCCGGCGATATTTTCGAATGCAGTATACTTCAACATGGGGATTTGGCACAGCTTACGATGCTCGATTTGAGTGGCATTGAACCCAATCCTGGCGAATAATATGTAGAAGAAATAGATGTAGGATATGGAGACGATGTCATCCACCCGCCTTCTTCTTCAACTAAAATTAATCTTTCTTTAGACATCAGTCAACGTGAGATGTAATATATTATGAATGATAGCTACATCATGAATGATATCTTGAACAGCGTCTTTGAGCATCCTTTAACAATAATAGGGGATGGATTGGATGTGTCTGACTTCTTCCGTGACGAGAATAATAATCTAGATCAGACGATGGACCCAACGTCAGTATTTATCGAAGATCAGATTGGGTTACCGATTAGAGCTTCCACCCCAACCCTTCCTCGTTGTAACGCTGATGTATACCAAAAACAATAACCTAACCTATGTTTA
>SDVV010011521.1:0-15814 GCA_016164225.1 Gammarus roeselii | reverse complement strand
GTAAAGTGTATTTAAGAATGCGAGTAGTTCGCTGTGGGTACTACTCAGTGGCACTTCTGCACTTGACCGTTTGAGACGTGCAAGCACGCTCATCGAGTCAATGTTTTCTCCTTCGCCGGTAGCACTGGCATCGGTGTAAACAGCGCAGTTTGAACTAGAGAATCTGGGGTGGTGTCGATCGGATATCCACTTAGCGTACAATGTTCTCGCGCCAGAAATATATTTCACTGTTGCCTTGTTTGGATAATGGGGAGCGGCAGATCTCAGTTATTAGCGTTGGCTACTGTAGTTTGCATTGATAGTGGTATATATGTCGCCTATAATGCCCTGGGCAAAGAAACTTGGTTTCAACTATTTATAATGGTTAGAAAGCGCATAATTTCAGAAAAAAATGCTTAGGCTGGTATTGGGTAGAGAGAAAGCTTGGACGAGAACTAGCAGAAGGAGCGTCCAGTTTAGTTTTCTTGACAGAGAATTCAACCTGGCGTTTCCTCTTTTTCTGGGCGGCTGATGCTTCGGCACGTCATCAGAATAGCTGGCCAAGTCATCCGACATATATTCCACAACGGTTCCCCAACCGTGCTTAGATTTATCTGCCAACCAAAATAGTTGGTGGTGTTTCTTCACCTCATTCACCGCTTCTCTTGTTCTCCTTAGGGTGGCGTCAGCGTCTCAGTTACTGATATGGGATTCAATGTTATGGAGACGCTCCAACATTACTTTGCTGACGTGGTCGATCTGGCGTTGGTTCCCTTTTGATTTGAAGTGAAGAAATGTCTACTTCAATTTCGACGCCCCTACTGACCGCTAACGCTGCGAATTGTTCGTCGAAATAGGGTTTCAGTGCGTCTAAGTCCATGTCTATTGGACAGGTGTACATAGAACGAGGCAAGGAGGTTAGATAGATGGAGTGAGCGTAACGGCCAAATTTGTCTGCCAGTCGGTGGCTGAGGCCAAGGAGGTTGGATAGGTGAAGACGGCACAGCCAGTTGTAGCAACGTTAGCGAGTGAAGCCAAGCCACCGGCCACAGCCACATGGCGGCCGCCATGCGGAGGACCGAAATACTGAAGGATAGATAGAGAATAATGCATTGTTTTTGCTTTAACTCTTGATAGCAGAAACCTATACAGGCATGAGGCATGTTAGGATTGGATGAAACATAATTTTCAAAGGAACTTGGTTACATCTATTTATTACTAAACATTATTACATCAAAGTCTATTTAAATAACTTCACTTGTTAAAAATTGCCGGCTCTTGGTGTTCTCCAGTTGCTGTACTTTCGAAGTGTTTTCCGCAGCATAGAAGTACGCTACTTGTAGACATTTAAAAACAGTGCATTTTATCAGAAGGCACACGTGATTTTACAAAATAATACCACTTGAATTAAGGCATTAGGTCGTATGTGATTGTTAATTAAAGTTTCATGCAGGGCAAGTTGTGTGCATCCCACTTGATGCACGCAAAGGTGGGCTTCCGTGCAATTTTGATATCAGTTTTCATTCGAGGTACATGCATCTTTCAGTATACTGTGCAATGTCTTAAGAAATTGTCCTATGAAAAATATACTAAGACGAGGAGGACAATACACAAGTTATTGTGTCACAAAATGCAGGACTACAACGATAATTATCCACTTTATCACGTACTAATTCCTTCAATTCACACAAGCGTGTACTATTGAACGTATAATGAACTCACTTTCTCTAGTGTTAACGCTGAAGCCGCGCAAGAATTGCTATGTTAACTTTTAGATCTCGATTCCTAAGCGATAAGGTTATATATTACTTATGGGATGAAAAAATCTCTATATAGTGGTAAATTTGAAGTTATATTCAGTACGATGTGAATGCTTCGTGCGCGATCCCTCTACACAACGATTTTTGCAATTTGACGGGAAACGTGTGGTTACCTCATCGATGCACCCAGTCTAAGCACTGTTCTCTCCAAATTGACGATTTGAACGATACCGAAACACAATATCAACTATTTTTTAAGTTTATTATCTTCGGTGGAAATGAAGCTCAAAACAAATCAAATCAAGTCTATTATGTACTCACCTAATAAAAGTGACTACAGTGCTATAAGTTCGTTGTTCAGAGCAACCGAAGGCACAGCAAGAAGTTGTTATTGTAGTTATAAACTTCTTGTCAGCTGACTAGAGTTTATACAACGCTTGACCGGGAGGGATAATGATGAGGATTGAAAGGTTAGCTCTTTACTATGAAAGAAACAAATGCAAAGTACTGTTCGTCCATAGACATGATAGTCAAGAGAGGAAAACAAGGGGTGAACAGTACAGTACAATAATCTTGACTTGATTTAAGGAGGCTAGAACATTATAGCCGATGAGAATTTTGTCGCTAAATTAACATCCTAAAAATATGAACTGTCTATTTATGAGGTCGTTGTCCATTGTTGGGGAACTCTCCTCTCATTGTTGTTCTTCTCTTCGGGCTCGGATAGGAGGAGGCTTTGTAGCCGTGGTGAGCCTTGGAACAGGAGAGAAAAAAAATGAACACTTTACTTACAGTTCTGCTAGAATTTGTAGAGCGCCTTACATACTAAACTCAAATAAGGGAACACGATCAATGCGCTTGATCGAGCAAAAACTAACTCCTAACTACTATCTCGTCTGCGACTACGCACTGTCGACATTTACACAATTGAGAGAGGTACCTATCGAAGTAACTGGGTGGATAGCGTTAGGCGCAAAACTGTAACGGCAGACCGACCAGAGCAGTCCCTCATTCAGAGTGCACCGCAGATGGCAACACTAGAGGTGCCAGGTAAGTTGTTTTACGTTATTTAAGATAATTTTCTTCCCTTACACCTATACCAAGCTGGTACTAATCTGTGCCTAGACTTGTCAGTCTAATATTTGTTGTTAAAGAAAGTGTGATCCACTGCTTAATTAAACTTTCCTTTAATCCAGTACTTAGCATTCCCAGATCCTGTGCCACTCCAAGATGCGGATTGGCTTAGCCTCCACTCCTTGTTGCCGCCCTCGGCGCTGACTGGGTGGCGACCAAATCCTTGCCGAGCCCGGGAACTTGAAATTGGAGTTTCGCGCTTCTTGATGGCAAGTTGACGTGCGGAGGGATATTCCCGCCGTCAGAGGGAACTGCAGTTGGCGTGAGGAGGGATTCCCGACGCCAGAAGAAAACTGCATCTACGACACATTCCCAATGGAAGTTATTACAATGGTATAACATCTAACACATTCATCTTAACAGTAATACATTATTTGCAGCTCGCGCCCTATGGGGGAGCCTATTATGACTCACGTTGAGGCTCTGTTGGAAATGAGGCCCAAATCAAATCAAAAAATTATTTGCAGGATGTGAATTTCATGTTGATTGTTGTAAGGGGAGATATGCGGAACTCGACTTCGCGAGCCCCACACTGTCCCCTCCTTAGTGAGTTCTTGCCTCCCCCCTCTTTGCCGTCAGCGGTATCGTGCCAGGGGTTTGGTGTGTCGTCCACTCCTGGTGGTGACACCTGTTTTGAGGGGGGGGGGGGTGTTTGTCGCGCCATTGGCGACGACGGCGGCTGCATGTCTGATGGCGCTGACGGTTCTCTGAAACGCACTCTGTGAAGCGTCACAGGTATGCACTCAGAGAATTGCTTTGGTGTTGTGGTTACGCTCGCGCTGTCTTCTGCAGTCTCGGGTAACATTATCGCTGACTTTAGTCTGTCTACGCGGACAATTTCCAATTTATTTTTGCTGATTAACTTGAATATCTTTTGCCTCGCTTGGTAATGCGGAATATACCTTTGTAAGGTCTGGTCAATGGTCGCTGTACTGCGTCTACCCTGATGTATGTATGCGTGCATGTTTTGAGCGCTGGGTCAATTTTGCCCTTGATTAGGGTCCATTTTGAAGCATGGAATTTTAAGCATGCCATGGTGAGGCGTATTTTTATGATGAATTTGTTTGAAGCTAAATCATTGTTGTCCGTGGGTTCCACAAGGTTCCCTTGGACAGGTAGTGCGCTGCCATACATCATTTCTTCGACAAAGCAGTCGAGCTCTGTTTTCGGCGCTGTGCGCAGGCCTAGCAGAACTAGCGGGAGGTTTGTGTGCCAATCTTACAGATTTTGTTTGTCACTTCAGACTTGACTTGAGGGTTCTATGGATTTTTTTGATGATTCCGTTTGTCTAGGAGTGGTACGACGAGGTTCGGATTTTTCAGACACCGAGTAACTTACGTAAGGTCGTTGTCCATTCCCCTTCGAAATTTGGCCCTCAGTCGGTCGTCAATGTTTTTGGTACTCCGTGGCGAGCTACCCAGTTCATTAGAAACGCTTTGGCTACGGTTTCTGTAGTTGTGTCCACTATCGGAATTGCTATGGGCCATCTGCTGTATCTATTTATTATAGTAAGTAAATAACGGTAGCCATTGCTGTACGGGAGCGGGCCGACGATGTCCATGTGGACCGCTTTAAAACGGTCTGAGACTGGTTCAAAATGTTGAAAAGGTGCCATGCTGTGGCGAGTTATTTTGGCCGACTGACAACTTTGACACATTTAAGCTTGTTTGCGAATGATTTGCTCATGTTTGGCCAGAACGCCTTGGCCTTGATCATTTGGACAGTTCGCCTGATGCCGGGATGGGCGCGGTCGTGCTGAGAACTTATGTACCGTTATATTTATTATTATTTGCTTTCATGTTCCACCGGAGTCCCAACGCGAAGTTAATGCAGACTCCCCCGTAGGGCGGTTTATGTACCGTTCGCATATAGACTCCGGAATGAACGGTCATGGCTGTAGCTGTGTGCATTCGTAAGCGATGCCACTTCTGTAATCTAGTTTATATGGGAATGCTTCGCCTTTTTAGAATGCCTCAAATTGCTCGTCGATCATGAATTTTAATTCCTCATCGTGGAGGTGCGCGTTGGCGAATTCTTTGAGTGTTATCGCTGGGTCCACGACCACATTTATCGTATCGGCTCTTCTGAGCGCGTCGGCTACTACATAGTCTCTACTGCAGATGTACCGCACGTCCGAAGTGAACTCGAGAATGTAGGGCAGATGCCTCGCCTCGCGGGGGAAGTGTTTGTCCATATTTGAAGCTTGTTTTGCCTTTGTTATGGACTGGTGGTCGGTATAGAGACAAAACTGTGTCCATTGAAGCGCGTGTTTGAAGTACTTTATTGCAAGGTACGCTGCGAGTAGCTCTCGGGAAAACGTCGAGTATTTGATCTCGGTCTGTGTGAAACGCTTGCTAAAGAATGCTAGAGGTTCTACTCTTCCATCTATCGCTTGTTGCAGGACCGCTCCATCCGCAGTCGCTAACACATCTACTACAACTGATAAATGCGCTGATGCTGTTGGGAATTTTAAAGCAGTGTAGTAAGCAATTTCAATTTTTTTGAGCATGAACGCTTTCTCTGCCTCATGTGTCCAAGCTACTGCAGTTAATGTGCCTTTTTGCTTGGGCTTTAGTAGGTCATTGATGGGTGCTTAAGTTTTAGCTGCGTAGGGCAGGAACCGTTGGTAGTAATTCACCATGCCCAGGAACCTTTGCAAGCCGTGCATGTCCGCCGGTTTTGGGTAGTTTTTGATGGCTGCGACCATGCTCGAAAGCGGTTTGATGCCTTCTCTGCCGATTTGATGACCCAGGAATTCGAGATTTTCTGGACGAATTTGCACTTTGCCATGTTGATGACTAGGCCGTACGTTTGGAGGCGTTTGAACACAACTTCAATGTGACAGTAATGGTCGTCTTTGGGTTCGCTTCTTAATAACACATCACCCACGTACGCGTAGGCATTGTCTATGCCTCTGAGCACCTCGTTCATGAACCTTTGGAAAGTTTATGGTGCATCTTTGTGGCCAAATGGTAATCGAGTAAACTCAAGTAACCCAAAAGGTGTGACAGCGGTTTTTGGTATGTCCGCTTCGTTGACGGGTATGGCATAGGATGCAGAATGTAGATCTAATTTAGTGAAATATTTCGACGCACCTACTTGTGCTGCGAAATCATGAACGTGAGGAATTTCGTATCTATCGTCTTGTGTTATAAAGTTCAAACACCTGAAATCGTTTGTGGCCCTCCATCCCTCTCCTTTCGGAACTAGGTAGAGCGGAGCAGCCCACGGGCTTGCTGAAGGGTGGGTGATCCCAAGCCGGATTGATTCCTCGAACGTTTTTTTAGCTATGGCGAGTTTATCCGGGCCTAGTCGTCTGAGCCTGTTGAATAGTGGTGGCCTTTTTAATTGTATTTAGTGGACCGCGCTGTGAGGCGCGCAGTGTAAAAGCGTTTCCGGCTCGGTTATAACAGTTTTTTTTTGTAGCGCCCTGCACCTGTCCGGTAATTGGTTGCCGGCGCCGACTATTCGCATATCAGCATCGAGCCGAGCTCGCGTAGCGTTCGTAGTGAGGCTGTTCGTCGGATCGAGGAGTTGAATGTTTTTTAAATTGATGATGAGGCCTTATTGGGTTAGGAAACTATGCCCAGAATTGGCATGGTTACATCAGCTATGACAAAATCCCATTGAAAATCTCTACGGAGTTTTAACTCAAAGATTAGAGTTTTGCGGCTGTAGAAGGCGATGTTGCTGCCGTTCGCAGCTATTAGCTCGCTTCTACGCCCGGGGTTCTATTGCCTGCAGTCGCTGGGAGGCAACTGAGTGAAGCTCCTGTGTCGACTAAAAATTAAATGGACCCTCATCGTCATTATTTTCACTTTTATTTTCCCGAGTCTCTGCCACCGGCAACATTTAGGACTCGGGTTTGGCGTTTCCCGAAGTCCAAGTGCACGGCAGGTCGCACTTCGTGGCTTTAGAGCCAAATTTATATTGATACCAACACGTGTTTAATCTAGAGTTATCGCGGGGCTTCAAGCAACTTTGTTGCGGCGATCTTGAGCGGTCGGTGCGCTCTATGAAGCGGCCTTCGCCTCCGTGTCGGACTGATTGCTCCAGCTTTTCGTGCTCCGCAGCTAGGCTCGTGATGCTTGTTTGAAGTTGCTTGATTATGTCCGTGAGCTGAGTTGTTTCGTTTTGTGGTGCCGTCGCTGGCGTTGCTGGCTTTAGTGACATCGGAACGAAGTTACACGCGTTAACGCTGTTCGTTGCCGGTTTGCAGATTTGTGCTATCAACGAGCCGTTTCGTGCTTATGTAAGGGCTCGCGAAGTCGAGTCCTGCAATTGCTCTCCTTCACAACAATTAACATGAATTCACACTCTGTAAATTATACTACTCTTAAGACGAATGTATTATATGTTATACCATTGTATTAACTTCCATTGGGAATGTGTCGTAGATGTAGTTTTACTGGCGGCAGGAATCCCTTCGCACGCTAACTGCAGTCCCTCTGACGGCAGTCTCCCTTTGACGGCGGGAATCCCTCAGCAAAGCCAAGCGAGACCCAATCAGCGCAAAGCGTGGCAACAAGGATCTGGGAATGCTAAGTCCTCGATTAAAGGAAAGTTTTAATTAAGCATTGCATCACACTTTTGTTAGCAACAAAATATCAATTACTGACATGTAGGCACAATTTAGTTCCAGCCTGGTATAGGTGTAAGGGAACAAACTATAATTATAAATGAACTCGTAACGTAAAACAACAACTGGCATCTCTAGTGTAGCCAGTTGTGGTGCACTTTCAGGCAGGACCGCCCTAGTCTGGTCTGCCGCTTCACTCTCGCGCTTAACGCTAACAGACAAGGTAATTGACTGTGCTCTCTGATAGATAAATGTCGACGGTGCAGCGTCGCAGACAAAGCTTAGGGTTGTGAAAAATTTGCGTTTCCTACTTAATTATAAGTTTGACTTCAACAAAACTGTAAGTAAAGTGTCCCATTTGCTGTTTATCCCTGTAGGCTCATCCGCGGTGGGAATTCTCAAGCACCCCCTGGATCACTCTCCTGTCGAGCCTTTGGAAATCATGACGGGGGATGGAACCTCTCCGTTGACAGGAGACCCCAATAACATAACTGACATTGTACTAAATTTTAAATGTATATACACATTAGGCTATAATGTTCCTAGCCGACTTTAAATTAGGTAGAATAATTGATGGTTAATGCCAAAGGTCATACGTACTGTTCACACCCTGTTTTCATCTATCAACTATCATGTCTATGAACGAACTGTACTTTGCTTTGTTTCTTTTAGAATAAAAACCACGTCAAAATCTTCCTCATTTATTCCCCCCCGGCCAAGTATGAGACATAACTTCGGCTAGAAAATCAGCCATACCTAGAAAGTTATACCTCTACCTCCATGATTCGGTCAGCCTGAAGAGCAAGTTTCTCCAGGCTTAGCTCGTCTACTGCTAACGCAAGTATTGTTGGCATATATGATGGGAGTCTCTGGAGGAAGAGCGTCTTGAGGAACGTTTCATCAGACTTGGCTGGTCCATCGACTAGTGTCAGCATTTGACGTAGGAAAGTTGACGGCTTTCTGTAGCCAAGTTCTTCGCTACTCAATAATTTTCCGATTCGCTGTCGGGACAAAAATCCGTAACTGTTTTGCAACTCCGTTGTGAGTGTGGCGAATGGATTGTCCCTGGGAGGGTTTAAAATGATGTTACAGATTTTGGCTGCCACATCCGGTCCTAGCGCACCTACCACTACCTTAAATTGGACCAGCGGGTCCGAAATAGCTTGCAGGTCGAATAAGGTTTCAACCTGCGCGAACCATAAGGTTACGTCGCATGGATTGAACGGTGGTAGCTCAACCGAAATCGGAGTTTTCGGGGTCGTCAGCAGCGGTGGTGGCGGTGGATCTTGGTCGATTATTTCCACCATGTTGGCTTGTAGAGGTCCTTAATTGACCCTACATTATCCAAATAACACTAAACACATTAAACGTTCATCACAAGCACCTATTACTATTAAGCAATCGCATATTTTGATCTCATTGTTGTATCTCTCTGTAGGTAGCTACAACATTTCCGTTCAGCTAGTACAATCATAATGGCAGTGCAACAAATACTTATTTTGGTTGAATAAATATGTATACCCACGTACAAAAGCCATGGAACATGCATCAAAAGGAATAAATGATTCGGAGAAATACTTTGACACTAATCTGGCAACAACGCCTTCCGGTCAAAAAGCTGAGCGGGTTTTTTCTAGACTCTTCGTAGACAGGGACAAAACATAGTTCTCGTGGCAGTAGTTATTATATCCTTGCATACAAATACAGGCAAGGAGGTTCTTAATGGTAAACGACTTAAGGAATTGAAACTGTGGCCACAGAGGCAAAGAAAGATACCAGCCGCAACTAATATTTCTGTTGCAGGTCAAACCTATAGATAGTCTGTAGCTAGGCTGGATAGCCTGGGCCAGTGCAACTTAGGCTTCCCTTGGATATTGCTCGACAGAAGACAGCCTTTCAGCCTGCTGCAACAAGGACCAAGGGGACACTATCTCCATAGTACGTGAACCTCATCAGGCGAGAAGAAACCCGAATTGTCGACTGCATCTAACCAAATTCCAAAAAAAAGGTCCCCCAAAGATAACCGGAATTTAACAACGCCGCCAAGATTTTCTTGCCGGCTTCTCTAACTTCCTTCTTTTCCTCTTCTATATTACCCTTGGATGTCTTCATTCAGTTAAGTTGGGATCAATACCAAAGATAAAGTACCTTCGCCTTGTCATTGTCCTTGTGTCTGTTTTTTGGTGCTTGCCCATAATACTCAACCTCATTTGCAAAAATTGTAAAAAACATAGCATAACTTGGAGTCAGATTGTGCCTTGAAAGTGAAAGCACAGTGTTCACTTGAATTATTATCGCTCACCGAAGCTCATTACTATAAACAACTTGGTTTGTCAATGGGCACTTGCCCATAACCAATATATCTAAATTACCAGCTTCACCAAAGGCTTCTTGCTCTCACTTGGATCCTAATTTACAAAACAGATTTTGGTTTACACTGAATGAATGTTCTGAGAACGAACGATATTGAAAAAATCCTGGAATTCGCAGTTATGCGATCATAGACATTGGTCAGTTTGAATCGTCAGGACACCGAATTAAGATTTGAACGCTCTGATTCGTACTATTTCAGAGTCTGTACAGTCAAGCTGTATATAATTTTGAACGCTTATTCATAGATAACGTCGTTAATTTGAGAAACGCTACAACGATCAATTCTGATTTAACGCATTTATTTTCTGCATTATCTGTAATATAAACACAGTTACAATTTTGCTCCGCTCGGCACTGTACTTGACTGGACAGTCAATTTCAACACTCGGGCTCGGTCGCCGCTGCTCGTGCTTGGCTGATCTGAACAATTACGAATTATGTGCCGCGAGTCGTTTCCTCTAGCGCAGTGCTGTTGGCAATTTTTTTGTCTGTTCCGCTGGACAGTCAGGTTTGACGCGCGGTGTCTCTGTCTGTGTGTCCCTCGACTGGGCGCTGCGTGCCGTGCTTGTCTGTGCCTGCCGCGTGTGTGTCCACAGCGCACACCTCTCGGGCTGCGGCTGCCTGCACTGTTTTTGTGCGTTGCCAAACTTCTAGCACCGCGTTGCAGTCCAGTTCAACACCTTGAACTTGACTGAATGTGAGCAGCGTGGCCTGCGTCAAGGCTTTAATTACGAGGGAATTTAGTGTCAATTTAGTTTATTGCTAAGATCTGGTATAATGCAATTCAAATTGTAGCACCACGTGAACGAAAACAAGAACGTGGTGAAATGTGACCTTCAAAATGACCAATTAGATAATATAATCACGACCACACAAATTGGGGCGAGAAAATTATCGCCGATAAAAAAAATCCTAAACAATGACATGCCAATTAATAAAGGTCTCCTGTCATAATGGTTGGGTGTTCGTGTCATCAGGCTTAGAACAGGAGCAGGCGGCGAGACTTTGACGCCATGGTGAGCCTGGCGGACAAGAAGAGACAGAACACTTTGTACTTACAGTTGTTAAGGTCAGAACTTAGGATTAATTTACTCGAGTTGAAACTACATTAACAAAACCCAACTATCTCGTCTGTGATTACGCACTGTCGACATTTACACAAGAGAGAAAAAGCTGTACCTTGTAGGACGGCGTTAGGCACGAGAGTGGTGCGGCAGCCCAGGCTAGAGCGGTCCTGCCATTCAGATTGAATAATAAATAGTAACACTAGAGGTGTCAGGTATGTTAATTTTGAGTGTAAATTCTTTTATAATTACAGTTTGTTCCCTACACATGTACCAGGCTGGTACTATCTCTGCCTAATCTTGTCAACAATTAATATTTTGTTGCTAACAGTGCACTGCAATGCTTTGTTACAAATTTTCATTTTCTCCAGGACTTAGCATTTCAATATCCTTGTGCCGCTTCCAAGATGCTGATTGGCTTCGCCTCCACTCTTTGTTGCCGCCCTTGGCGCTGATTAGTGGCGCCTAAAATCCTTGTTGCTGAACGGTTTCTTGCAGAACCCGACAATTTCAAATTGGAGTTCCGCATTGCTTGCTGGCAAGTTGACTTGCGGAGGGATTCCGGCCGCCAGAGGAAAACTGCAGCTACGACACATTTGCAATGGAAGTCAATACAATGGTCCAAAATATAATACCTTCATCTTGACAGACAATACATTATTTACAGGTTGTATTTCATGTTAGATTTTGTGCGGGAGAGCAATGCAGAATTCGACTTCGCGAGTTTTTACATTGGAACGAAACACGACAACTAAGAACTGCGGCGCTCTGCTTCCGAATGGCCAAATTTAGGGTCAAAACCCATCACTTTACTTACCCTAATCTTGCTTCAAATTTGTTAAGACAAGAAGTATTTACCATATTGTTTCACCGTTAATAAATAAATGTTTTCAGCATTCCACACGTTTTGTTAAATGAAAAACGTGGAGAATGCTCCTCACTCCTTGTTGATTTGTTTGAAAATATCCATTTCGACAAATCAAATTCCATTGTTTGTGACATTACCATCACATGAAATGTGAATATTTGCGTTGCATAATCGATAGTCGTTCAGCTTCGTTTCACAGAATCGACAATTTATTGTTTCGCATGATATGAAAATTTATGGAACGTGTGGAACGGTCTACACCACCTGAATGTTGGAGGAGTCGCAATCTTTGTTGCTCGATGATAATTTGAAATGTTCAAATATTCCACTTCTTGAATATTACAACAAAATTTTACATACAGAATTGACATTCGTGTGAATTAGTAATTAGCAGCAGTTTTCATGTGTTTGCAGTTTATTTGTTCGTTACAAGAATTCACACTTCATCGTTCCATAAGGTTCAGGAACGGCGAAAAGTTTCGCATTTATTGCAATTTTGCTAGACTATAATTTTTGAATCAGCTATTGCTTACAATTTCAATATGCTCGTTGAGCAGCATTCAACAATTTCACTACGTTCCATATGTTATGTCCGATGCGCACGTCGTTCAAATCCATGTGGCTTCGGGCCAAAACCGTATGAGTCTCGTTCAGCTGCACCCCCGTTTACAGCCGTCGCACCACCGTCAACAGCAGCCCTTCTCGCAATAATTTTCTGTCGTAATCTGTAGGTCAAATCGCTCAGTATGAAAACAGACTTGAACTCATCTATAAAATTTTGAATTCTTTGCACCACCCAGCAGCATCCTCATTTGATCACAATCCAGAACTTTAGCTTTTAACAAGCTAGTTTCGACGATCCTCACAAGTCCACTGAGCTCAATTTCTCCGATGTCCAGAACCAAACAAATTTTGACAAATTTCTCCTCCACTCCCTCAGCACTGCTAGTCTGGAAACCTTTGAATACAATTCAGTCTTGGCGTCGTTCCTGTTCGCGCAACTCTCAATTCTGCACAAATCTCTCCCTAGAAACTGTAGCTTTGTAGGCTATGGACCCATCAAATGGCTTGTTGGTAGAATGACTGCCAGATGCAGACTCAATTCTCCTTGACTTCTCATCAACTCTTTTAGTAAGGGATCCAACAGCAACCTACAACTGATTGAAAGCTGATGCAAGAGCTTCCCATCAAGATCCACTCGTCGTGAGTGCTCATCCATCCCTTGTAGTGAATTTTGCACTTATCTTCTCCTTTGTTCACGTCAAACACAATACACTTGTACATCTTGAAATCTTTTCTGTCTCTCACCTTGTCTCCAACACATACAGTTGGTTAACAGCACCAGAACGAGTGATTTTGACTAATAACTCGACTAATAAAAGCTTCAGCCTTCAATCATGGCAAGTTTGGTTAATAATCTGTATGTGAACAAACGCTGTTATTCAGCTGGTTAATGGTTGCTAGGGCTAGCCTTGGTGGTTAGTTATACACTTTGCTATTATCATTGCTAGAAGGAGTATCAGCCATCACTTGCCAGTCATTGAAGTAAAAGCAACACTGTTTATACCAGCAGCTATTTAGAGCAAATTTTGATCCAGTTAGTAAACAGCATGGGAACAAGCAATTTCCCTGTATAATTAAACAAGAGCTTGTTTTACAATATTATAGTGTGTTTATGGTGTCCCTCTGCGCGATGTGCATCAGGCATGTCATGGATTATTGTTTGTTAGTGTGCAATGTAGGTTCTCTTGGAGATGTGAGATTGCTCAAGTCTGTGCTGAGGAGTTTGACAAAGTGTGGATGGTGTGGCACAGTTTGAATAATTTTCCAGGTTGAAGCATTGTTACTTTTCTTCTATTAAGGGTAGATTTCTCAGGACTGACTTCATTAAATGCTGTAGGATCATCCTTGGGTTGGATGGTGGTGCCAACTTTGGGGGTCCTTTTGTAGTGCTTTTTGTAGTAACCAGAAGCAGTTCTTGTAAGCATTTAATGCTGATGTCAAAAAAAATTTATTTGCAACACAGTGTGTCAAGCTGCAAAACAGCCTTTGTGTTTAGGTGGTGGAGTTTGATTTCCTGGCTACATTCAATGCATTGCTTGTGGAATTGCTGGAGGATATTCTGATTGAGTTTGTTTAGATTTGAGAGGATCCTTCTTTCCCATGTTGGTCTTGTGGCATGAGTATCTGTTTGCCAGATGCACTCTTTGTGGGTGGTTCATGCAGCTTTGTTTTTGCATTGTGTCTGTGTGTTGGTGGTGGAGTGTTTCTGTGCCATGATGCTGTTGAGATGTTTGGAGCGGTAGCTGTGTGGAATGTGGTGGGGGTGTGTGAGTGTGGTGCATCTCCCTGCCCTTCTCTTTTGAACACTGTGCTGTGCAGTGCACTGTTCTTGCTTAATTTTTTATTTTCATCATCCACACTGTTTGTTCATATGATAGCCAACTGTGCACACTAATTCCAGTTCCTAGACTTGTGTTCACATAGCTCTTCTCAATATTATACTGACGCTCATGGCTGTGCTGGCCTCCCAAAGCTCTGTTGTTCTTCACTGGTCTGTGGGGCTGCTGGAGATGGCTGCAAAGGTTAAAAACCCTGGGGAATGTTGAAATAGACAGGATTCAGAGTAGAAAAGGGGTCAAGCAGGGATGTATCCTGTCCCCTCTTCCGTTCAGTCTATTTACAAAGTTATTAAGTGCTTGGATTAGGCAATTGGTCTGTGGCTAACTTTTGATGTGATGGCTTTTGTGCATTGGACCCTAGGGGTCTCACAGTATGCTGATGACATTGTCTTAGTGGCAAAGAATGATGAAAACTTGCAAAGGATGTTGAATGTCTTGCCTTTTCAGCCCCAACAGCCCCACCAACAGGTCAATGCAGGCATGGGAGCAGTGTACATTGGAATGCCTGCAATCCCCACCCCTCCCCCCCTTAAAAAGGCACAAGAATGACGGCAGGACACTGGACAGAATGTGCTTAGTAGGTCAAGGAAAAACAACACTGAAGTCAGTCAACAACTGCACACAACTGCCAGAAACACAAACCAAAACCCCAAATCAAATCTCCATTGATTCTAGCAAAACTCATACAACACCTCCCCCAACTCCTCAGTCATAGAGCTCTTGAAGCTATGAAAGGACTCACACTGAACCACATCTGCAGGCAGTTGGTTACAAACCTGCACACGGCAAGAATAAAAGAATCTGTGTTTATAGTTTGTCTAAGAGGGGGGAATCACCACCTTGAAAGAATGCTCATGAGTACCAATATCCAGAGCTCTCTCAATCAGAGCAGATAAACCTGAAACCACAGAACAATGTAAAATCTTCCAACACTTTACCAGATTCAAACGCAACAACCTCCCCCTTAAAGAAAACAACTGCAAAGCTCTGAGCTACTCCCTATATTCCACACCACCCAGCCCATCTATCTCCCTGGTCTACTGTCTCTGCACAGACTCCAACAGTCTTGAATCCCCCAAATATCCCACATTCTACGCACATAAGCAGTAGATCAAAATAGGTCTTATAGGAGTAACAAACAAGGACGCCATGAAAACAGAACTCCTATTGACAGTAGAGTGGAGCAGACTAGTTGTGAGTGTGGAAACTTTTCTCACAGCACTCCTCACAAAGAGATGAAACCACAACCTTGAGTCAACAAGCACTCCCATTGTCACGGACGGGGGTGTGTGGAAAAGCCGAAGGAGCCGTTGAGCACAAAGGCCCTCCAAGTCTCTGCAGGAGTCAACAAGCTCAAGTGCCACACCATTCAAATTATAAGAAATACCATCACCAAGCTACTCCATCTCAAGATGACCCTCTCTAGAAATGCATATTGACACACTTGTTGATGTTCAAGAGATTCCTTGACAGCATCACAGACTGTACGAAATTCAGGTCTCTGCCAAGATTAACTCACCAGTAGTTCTGGTAGAATGTCACCAGTAATTTAAGGAGAAACTTTGTGGTCCTATTCAGCAAGGAGAGAAGCTTGGTCATGGTTGTTAATGGAGGCAAGCATTTTGATAGAAGGGTGTGGCAGATTGGATATTTAT
>SDVV010011520.1:0-15814 GCA_016164225.1 Gammarus roeselii | reverse complement strand
ATTTACGAGAGCTCATTGGACATGTCACATGACCAGTTGGTCATATAAATTTGTAACTATTGCACACAAAGATTTGAAATGGAAACACCTGACACTGTATGAACTTTATCGCGAAACGGGACATAATATAATTATTGGGTGAATGACCTAATCACGAAATCGTATTATTTTTGCCTCTACTAAATTCAATCGTCAGTTGTCTACGTTCAATTGACACAAAAATTGCGTATGTACCACAAAAAGAAAACTTATATACTACACTGGTGAACTACAAGCTATCTATTTTATTATCTACCTAGATATATTTCCATGGTTCTGTTTTTCAACTTAATTTTCTGACATTTTTTAATTTCTATTTTTTGGTTCAATAAATATATTTTTCTATGCATTTCAGGATTCATTTTCAATTTTCTGACATTTTTCCATTTTTTATTTTATTTAACAATAAATATATATATTTTGTGCTTTTCAGGATTTCTTTTCCGCTATCGCGACTCATTTTTTTCTTGAATTGCAGCAACAGCAGGTCGACTGATTTACGCGCACCTACTTAATTTCACTTCAAACTAATTTTGTACTCATTTGCTGATGAATTCGAGAGCAGATATATTGAGAAGTTTTTTTGAGGAACTGTAATTGCTGTAATTTCTACGAACTCTCTAATTTCACTTCTTATGGGAGCTCGGCCTATCGTGATGCTTCACATTTGATTGATGATCTTCTTGATTCACTTCTTATTGCTTGTAGTTACTTACAGTTTGTATAAATTTGTTTCTGAAGACCCTTGGACGCTTTGTGGTTGCGCCCTCCCAGCGACACATTTTCTTGACTGCCGTCTTGTTTTTGGCCGACGTGATTGACTAAATTTGTCCTCGTCAATCAGCTGGTCGTGGCCGTTAGCTTTCGTGACGGATGTGGTTGTCCTTTGCGATGCCATGGTAGCGATAGCCGGGTTGCCGTGCTGGCTGGTAAAAAGGGTGGAGATGACAGCTCCGTGCTGGCAGCGCAGGGTGGCTGCCGATACGTCCCTGTGCGTTTGCGGTTGCCCGGCCGCTCTGTCAGACTTCGGGCAGGAAGGGTGGCTCGTGTCTTTAGTCGCCCGCCTGCTGTGGTGTTGACCGCAGAGATGGTCTCTCGTTCTTCCCTCATTGTTGCCTTTTTCTTATGGTTTTTGGTTGTTATGGTAGCATGTAGCTCGAGGGAGGTGAGTCAAGGGGTCGAGTTTCTCATGAAGGCGTATGAAAGGGGACTTGAAGTATTTTTGTTTTGAAGTGTGAAGTGATGGTTTTAATTGGTTTTGTTTGCTTTAAATGTCCTTCACCGCTGGTCACCAATGTTATGTTAAAGGTTTTCAGGTTGTGACAATCAGGTAAATCAAGATTGGAATGATCAAACATTGGTTTTATAATTGTCTTTTTGTAACAAGTAACAAGACAAAAGTTACTGTATCAATAGAGTACTGAAAATAGATTTGTAATAACGGACACAAAGTAACAAAAGTATAAATGAACATCAAGTCGAATAATTGTATTAGGTGTAAGACGAGCGTAGGGTAGAGTAGGAGGCCTACACCAGAAGGCTTCAGCTGCTCTGCCCGATGGCTGTGGCTGATGGCAAGTGTCTTTTGTCTGCCCTCTATCGTTCGGGGCTGCCCTGAATAATATGTGGGAGAGCCATGTTCATGAGTATGAAGACGATCCTCCAATCAGGGAATAATTCACATTTCTGGACCAGCTAAAGAGGCGGGGCGTTCTAATACCCAGACCTCATTGGTACTCTACAATTGAGTCTTTTAACGGATTTTGTTGGCTCCTCCCATCTATTGTTTACCATATATGATACCCCTGAGTTAAACAGTGTTATGGGATCTAATCTCCCCCTATTGCTGACACGGAGTTTTCCAAGGTGCGCAAATGGCCCTCAACTCGTCAATGTCTCCTACGTTACACGATCTGCGAGGGACCACCTGTTTCTTTTTCAACAAACATCGGAGGGGAATTGAAAATATGCAAGGAAAGGGATTTCTTCGTGTAACATAAGCTAGGGGTTAACAGGCCTAAGGCCTACACTGTTTCTAGGACACACACTACGCACCTCTCGATGTTAATGTTCGGTTAGCCAAGTTTATAAATATGAGGAGGCCGATCATAACAAAACATGTTCACATTTGAATACCCAAAAAATATCGGCTGTATTTTTTGAGAGATTTATTCCTGTCAAGTTGCACAATCCATCGCTATTCGCTTCTTATCTTCTGCATTCGTCAAAATGAACATTACCATATTTTACGGCAACTGACACCTGGAACGATTGGTTTTCTTGAATAACAAAAACATTTTCACCTAACAAATCAATCGAGTTTTCGTCGTATATGTCATCTTTTTCGACCGGGCCAATCTCAGACATTCATTGTAGCATAAGCTTTGCCACAAAGGTAGCCCATGATGAGAATTTCAGAATGAGTGACCACGTGATGTCTCGTCTAAAAAAACTTTGGTGGTTGTTCATCCATGAACGACTGGAGAACCAAGAAGCTGTACGACTTTCTAAAATTCAGAAGAAGTTGACATGTCCAAACGGTGTTGTGTCAACTCGTAAAGCGGCCCGTCAACCCTCAACACGGAACGAGAGCAATATTGACTTCAAGTTCAGGAGAGCATGAGACTGGTACCAAAGCGCTCACTATTTCAGGACCCATAAATGTCAACAATATACCCTCTGTCATTCACAACTTCGCTTCCATATCTTTCAAGCAGATATGAACCACTCTACTGTTTGCCCGCCAGCAACAATTCACAGAATTGAGCACTTGATAGCGGAAAACGAGGCACTATCAACACTTTCCTTCTGTCGATAGAATACAGAGATAAATTTCCGCAGTGATGTACATCAAATATTATATTTTATTAACTTTCATTTGTTTTCTAACGATTATATACATTGGCAATTGCAATTTGGTTGTGCAATTGCCGCATTCCCACCACATCTCGTTTCTACCTTTTGTTTATCATGGTTTTCGCCCTAAAAGTTTTTCTCTTCGTTTTCGGAGACAAACAATAAATGGTTTTGAAACATTATTGTTCCGTTTCTGTACATCAGTTTCTTATGGCTTTGTTTCGGGTTTTTGCCTGACAGTTAAACTTATTAGGACAGTTATTTGTTCTATTCCCTCATTTATTCAATAGGTATTCTTTGAAAAATCGATTTGATTAATAAGTCGACATACGCGTAAAATGTTATTACTACTTCTCACGTATTTTGGCATAAAAATCCAATAAATGTTTTGCTAACAGTCCGTAATTGTATTCACAGTACACAAAGGGCAGTTAGTGACTGGAGTATGATGTGAGTAATATAGTTTACCTTCTGTGCAGAATCAGTCCATCACTGTGCATTGAGAAACAGATTACAATTATTCACTATAGATTATTGGTATTTACTCTAACCGTCTTGTTCTACATGCTCTTACATACCTGTATGTGTATATATTTCCATACATATGCATGCATGTGCAGTAGCGAAAGAAAATTCGTTAAGGGTTAGTTAAAAAACAAACTTTTCCCACGTGGAATTTAATTTTACGTAGAAATTTCTTACTGTATTATGTATGAACAAAGCTTCTTAGTGGCTAATGACAATTACATTTCCGATCAGTTAAGATATAGACCGAAAAAGTTCATTGAAGATTTCATTTAATCTTCAATCTTAAACGAAATTTCTTTCCCTACTGTACATCCATAAGATGTGTGTAAGTGATGTGAATGTCTGTGAAGTATGTATGTAAGTATGTGTAACCATAGAACAAAATTATTGAAACGGAAAGCCGCATTTAAAAAGTTCTCGTATTCCGGGAGCTGTTAAATAAACCAGACTGCATATTACTTTCCACCGACTGCATAGAATTCCTCTTGAACTGCATAGTACTCAAGTTGAACTGCATAGTACTCAAGTTGAACTGCATACTAGTCACAGTGAATTAAACGATCTTTAACTTCTGTCAAAGGAGAGGATCTAATTGCAGCAGCTGGTCACTACCAAGTTGTTCACTAACATTACGTGGTCAATACTCCATTAACACTGTCAACAAATAAGGTGAAATGATAGAACCAGTGAACCAGCCCATCCAGCGCATGCTCTGTGAGCCCCCTCGTTGGCACTCGGTTCCGCATAACAGGAAAGGTCAGGCATTCATGCATGCCATTTCCTCCAACATGGACACGAGCGAACCAGATCATGACAGACCCCCTCGGGTGTGGGCACTGGCTTGCCTTATTGGGGTGTCAAAGATCAGAAACAAAGGTTCTCTTTGCTCTTTCGCAGAAGAAAATCTAAAAAATAAAGAAAATAGATCAATTTTTAGTTCAACCAAACTATGTTTTCATAATACGAAATTTGTACACAATACTTCAATTGCTAATGAGTTTTCTTCCGCTAAGGTACCTTACAATATTTATAATATATGCGTGAATTACATTTGATTTCTTCTTCAAGATTTTTTTTATGTAGTTTAACCAATCTGGCTTCTTTAAAATGGGATCCAAAGCTCTTGAAGCAGCGGCTTAATCGTCGTAAATACCATGCAGCGACCAAGTTAGCTTTAATACCAAGCAGCGACCAAGTTAGCTTTAATACCAAGCAGCAACCAAGTTAGCTTTAATGACATGCAGCGACCAAGTTAGCTTTAATGCCAAGCAGCGACCAAGTTAGCTTTAATACAAAGCAGCGACCAAGTTAGCTTTAATACCAAGCAGCAACCAAGTTAGCTTTAATACCAAGCAGCAACCAAGTAAGCTTTAATACCAAGCAGCGACCAAGTTAGCTTAAATACCAAGCAGCAACCAAGTTAGCTTTAATACCAAGCAGCGACCAAGTTAGCTTTAATACCAAGCAGCGACCAAATTAACTTTAATGACATGCAGCGACCAAGTTAGCTTTAATACCACACAGCGACCAAGTTAGCTTTAATACCAAGCAGCGACCAAATTAGCTTTAATGACATGCAGCGACCAAGTTAGCTTTAATACCACACAGCGACCAAGTTGGCTTTAATACCACGCAGCGACCAAGCTAGCTTTAATACCACACAGCGACCAAGTTAGCTTTAATACCACGCAGCGACCAAGTTAGCTTTAATCCCAAGCAGCAACCAAGTTAGCTTTAATACCAAGCAGCGACCAAGTTAGCTTTAATGCATGCAGCGATCAAGTTAGCTGTAATACTATACAGCGACCAAGTTAGCTTCAATACCATGCAGCGACCAAGTTGGCTTTGATACCATGCAGTGACCAAGTTAGCTTTAATACCACACAGCGACCAAGTTAGCTTTAATACCACGCAGCGACCAAGTTGGCTTTGATACCATGATGTGACCAAGTTAGCTTTAATACCATGCAGTGACCAAGTTAGCTTTTCAGTGCAGGTTTGGGTCTATCACTGCAGCTCGTGTCCAATCAAGGTCTTCTCTTGTCAGTTTACAAACGACCATTTGTCTCGTGACGGTTAAGATGTGTGTTCTAAAGGTTTTGGTCAATAATACTATTGATGGTGTATTGTATGATTATTGAATGGATGAACAATGATGTGCCACAATATCAATTAATATAACGCACAATCCCTGTATATGACTATTGATGGACTCTAAAATAGGTCTGAACTTATACATTCCATTTAAAGTTATATTAACAAATTCTGTTTTAAAATAATGTTCATACATGTTGCTGCAAAATAATATGTTATATGTTTAAAAATGAACAGAATTTTCCAATGACCAGATCTTGATCAATATAACCTCGTAACTAGTGTCGACTTCGTCACTAACCCTCGCCAATCTCCGTACTCTGTCTCTACTCCTCCTACTTAAGCGCCAAACTCCGTACTCTGTCTCTACCCCTCCTACTTAGGCGTCAACCGCCGTGCTATGTATCTACCCCTCCTACTTAGGCGCCAACCTCCGTACTCTGTCTCTACCCCTCCTACTTAGGCGCCAACCTCCGTACTCTGTCTCTACCCCTCCTACTTAGGCCCCAACCTCCGTACTCTGTCTCTACCCCTCCTACTTATGCGCCAACCTACGTACTCCGTCTTCACCCCTCCTACTTATAACTTGATAAGAGGAAAGGTCATGGACTTAATTGTATATTTTTACTCGCCTTCTCTTCTAGATACTCCCAATTCATAAGCGAAACTCTCTCTCTAAATGAATGACATTGCTAGGGAAGCTAGATTCAAATACAATACGATTTCTTGCTCAACAATATTTGTCTGAACTTTGTCTCTAACGACTATGACAGGGTAAATATAGTGCATAGTGTTCCTCATAAGCGAGTTCAGAAGTAACCTTGCAAGCAAAAAGTGAGGCCACCTGCGGCTTCCATCCACCCTTCGTCCGCTGTCTGCACCCCCCACTGGGCAGCGTGGCTGGTAACTGGTGACCCTCACTTGGGCGGGACTAAGTTCAGCAGTAGCGTGCCGAGTGTCGTGAGGGTTGGTGGTCCAACGGTAGCTGCTAGCCTGAATGCGGCGTGAACGTTCGTGTCGGACTGATGAGAAAACAATGATGCAATTAAAGCGTCAGAAGCTTTTAATAATAATACAAGATTTATTAAACTCGTGAAAAAGTGAACTGTAGGAGTAAAATTTAATTGGATTCCAAGATCACGAAGATGAATATAGTCTCAAAATTGTTGAATGTGTGATAGCTGCGTATATAATCAGGTCTCGGCAGACAAAATTAATAAAGTGG
The DNA here is from genome assembly GCA_016164225.1 of Gammarus roeselii. NCBI lineage: Eukaryota > Metazoa > Arthropoda > Malacostraca > Amphipoda > Gammaridae > Gammarus > Gammarus roeselii. The sequence continues at coordinate 9,072 of SDVV010011520.1, read as the reverse complement.
AAAAGTGAACTATTGAAAAAAATTCCTTTCGTCAGAACCTGAGATAAGGAACAAATTATATAACTACCAATTCCACAGAATAAAAAAAAAGAACTTCTATCAGTAAATTAAATGAACGAGAAAAGAAGCGTCACGAATACAGCTTAAACCATTAAATTTATTTTTATTTTGCAGATTTTTTTTGTAGTGTAGATACTGTTATAATAATTACTGGATAGGTCGCTATCAACGAAACTAGGATAGTGTCTTCATCTAATCTTCCTCCAGGTGCAACTGTTTGCTTCTCGGTGCGGCCATAAAATTCTACCAGCCAACACCATGCGGCTAGTAAGTATGTTTGTAACATTTAGAATCGAATAAACTCGATAATTACAATACTCAACAAAAACGTAGAAAAAAGTTGACCTGTAAAGAGAGGAAGGAAATTTAAATAGTCTAGGAATTTTTCCCTCTTGGCCGCCGACTCATTCACTCACGGAACTATGTTTATGCATTTTGAAGAGTATCTAAAAAATGGATTGATATGAATTCAGTTCAGATACAAAAACGAAATAATTTAAAAGAAATTAGTTTCAATGCCACGCGACCGTTGAACTACATTATAAATATGGTACTTATCCGTGTCATATTAGCCTGTCATTTAGTGAATCTCAAAAAAAAATATTGTTTCTTAGTCTGCATCTTTTTCGGCAGTTTGATTCTCTAAAGGTATTCTGGATTTGCAGAATGCCTTTATGAATTACCCTCTGTTATTAAACTCACTAATAACCCACATGTTGATTACGGCGCAAATACATTGCAGGTGTCTCAGACTAGTGGCCCGAACCGAAAAATGTTCCTCGCTAACTGCGACATTGGCGCTTTATTGGATTTGGGCCTCATTTCCACCGGAGCTTCAACGTGCGTCACAATAGGCTCCCCCGTAGAGCGCGATCGGCATTTCAGTCGCTCATTTATTAGAAAGTTTACCGTGCGAAGCACATTTCTGAGTCACGGGTGAGTTTAGGCACAACCTTGTTATTATCGAAACCCTTACATCTGAACCTATCTAGAAGGTGAAATTTCAAGTCCTCCAACCGTTCTCAAATGTTTCTTTGTTGAATGAAACTTTCTGCACGTTCCGTTACATTTCTTGCTGTTTATACTTCAGCCCAAAATAATGGAACATGGTAGTGCATGTTGAGGGTCCAGCCCTATAACTTCCAGACTGCGCGAATCCCTCATTATGGCAAGAGTTTAGATTCGACGTGAGGTGTCTCGGGTCTCATTGGGAGATGTTTGTCGATGCAATTGGCAATCTGGAAAGTACCAAAGACGTACTGAAATTTGATTTCAATATGAATATCACCCAGAGCTTTGATGAGTCTGTAAATTTATAAGATGTTCGCCGTTCGCTAACGGCACGGAGTCTAAGTCAATTAGAAGTTCTGAAAAATTGTGCATAAACTTGTGATCAGATGCCACCACTTCTCTAAAAAACACTAAAAAGATTCGCCGTATTATCAATGGAACACGTAACGAGAGCATATATGATTCTGCCACTTGTAAACTTACAAAGATTGAATGCATGTAAGTACGTGCTGCAATTGTTCAAGAAAGTGATCCTCTAAGTGTGCACTGTGTAAGATCATCTAATCTGGCGTGGTTGCTGTTTCATTGTAATCGGTGTTCGGCCTATATTGCACCTATATTCTTTTTTCAATTACTCATTTGTCAGACTCTAACAAGTCTGACATAGTATTTTTAAAGGTATAGGTACAGTAGCCTGCTAACACTAGCTGTATACTAAATGCTCGTGACCTAGTGTCTGCCGATGAAATGAGTTAAAGAAAACTCGGCAACCGAAGGGTTCGTAACAGCGTTTCCAACCGGGTTGGTGTAAAGCTGTCCATGTGTGGTCACCCAGTCACTTTGCTTACCCAATTTGCTCTGTTTTGTGACCGCCGTTTACGTCATACGTGTACGCTTACCAGGGATTTGCCCTGAGCACCGGGAACACCGTGATCGAGTTTGGCAGCTGCTAAAGCACAAGCGTGCGCAGTCCAATCAAGAGTAGATAACTACATAATCGAGTAGATATTAGACCAATTTTTAGTACATCCTGAAATATTTAGCCACTTTCTAGGGAAACATTTGAAATTTACTGGATTATCTGAATAGCACAAAGTTGGAATGTTTACATCAGTTTTATATGTTGTTATATGTCGACAATTTTTGAACAAAAAATGTTGTCAATTCGTTACTTACGGCTGTATCTGTTTATTACCCCTGACCGTTTCGGCCAAATTTTATAGTGACCAACTTGGAATCGTGATTGAAACCCGCTCACCGTTCACCAAATTTTGATAACAAATTGACGGCTTTACTATGCTTTGGTTCCGGATTGCTAATGTCCTTCCACTTGAAGAACTGTCCCATCTGTTCGTTGGTTGCCGTCACTTGCCTGAGCCTGCCTGACCCCATGACTGGGTGCGAGCACGTTAGCTTGCCAATGAAAGTTGTATGAGCCATAACAAGTTTTCTGTTGACCGGTAACACGCATTTTAGTCGGGACCGACGTTGCAAAGGGTCTCAAACAATTCACACAAGCCTGTTGCATGCTACTCTACGTTGGATTGTTTTACTGTTAAATAAATTCTTTCAAATTGAGTTTCAAGACAATATTGATGCCAGCAAACGAGTTAAGCGATGAAAGTTTAGTTTTTTAAGTTGTTGGGTTGTTCACCATAATTAGTATTTTAAATACCGAAATTGCCCTGAATCCGAGTAGTGACAATCGACAGGACAGTGGTAAGAAAGACGTACAACGTGGGTCAAAGTTTAGGGTCTAATGTATATAATGAAGAAAAATTTATTATCTTCTGTTCCTTTTCTATAGTTTGTTAATGCATTATCTGTTGTGTTCATTTTTAATCTGATAGAACTGATACTAGAAACTTTCAATTCCTTATGCTTGTTCAACCTATTGTGTTCATTATATCAATCAAGCGTTGGTGATCTTGAGATGTCAAGGGTCGTGCTCCTTGCTCTACTCTACCTGCTGCTCAACCAACATCTAAAATCCTGCCTTCTCAACAGCCCTAAAGCGTTCAGTGGTGAGGCTCTGTTGACATTTCCATCTGGGGATCAACCCGAGAAGTGACCTATAACCCACCTTGTACAGATCGCGCTCGACACATTAGCCTGGACCATTTGGTTTGTATTGTGCAGCATAGGTCGCGTATTTTAGAGCGGCATAACCTTACTGGAGGAAGCCGTGCGGAAAGTAGGAGGGTCGTGGGTTCTTAGCATCAAGCATGGGAAGTTCCATTGACGTTATTGACTCTCGGCTGCAGCATCTCGTCTCTCAAATCTACTCAGCCACTGTATCCCTAGTTGATACGAATCAGCGTATTCCTAATTGGTGCAGGCCTTTAAGTGAAAAATCAAGAGTTTGTGAAAATAGGTTCCCAAGTACCGTTATATTTGGGATAACCATTTCTTCGAGCTCTAAACCCACATATTTACGAATTGTAAAATTTCAAGCTCAACTCATATCGTCACCTTGAGTTGCATTTCTCAGCCTCCGATCCGTTTTTTTCCTGCCCCAGGCGCCGGAGTAAATACCTACGATCCAGTGAAATCCGCTAGAGAGTGGATTAACTGCAGGTTTTCTGTGAATTTTTATCAGGTCCGACTAACTAATTTTTGAACTTGCTATCCATCACGTCGGTACGGAAAACTACCTTGGTATATTTTGTCTTGATTTCAATGTTACACCCTCGACGTAAACGACCGTATGAGGAGGTATTGCCAAGAAACCACTCGTGGTGTCAGCTCTGGTATGCTGTAGAAGGGATGCAGGATTCTCCGTGTATTCAGATTTTGCCCTCCATGGAAGGAGCTCGACATGAGTCATTGAATCGTTGTGCTTCCGCCGGTTAACCCAAAGTAAACTAAACGATTGCCTCTCTTAATTGAATTTATTCAAATATCTTCAAATGAATGAATCATTTCCATTGATCATGTGCATCTTAAACCCCCATCAAAAATCAGAACCTCCATGTCGAGATTGAGAATGGAAAACTTCGGGTAGGTGTTGTGGCGAGAAAAAAATCGTTTAAGATTGAGAAATAAAAAAAAACTCCAACTATAATTTTCCGAATGATATTTGAACTGGTCGGAAATTTATTTGATATTATTCATAAAAAACGCGTTGTCCAGCTACAATACTGTAAGAAATTTCTATACAAAGTTTAACTCAACATGGGAAAGGTGGAGTTTGTTTATTCGGTTGTAGAATACCCATAGGCGAATTTCCTCTCGCTACTGTACACACGTACTGGTTTGGTTTGAGTTGGAATCCCTTATGGCAGAATGGTGAACCTGTGACTGGTACACTCTACGTCATAGACACTAATCCCTCTTCAAGAGTGTGGTAGCCTGGAAACTAGGGTTGATAACCTTGATACCTGATATATCCTAGGGCTATTATTGATTTCTTCGATACCTGATATATCCTATGGCTATTATTGATACCTGATAAGCCCTAGGGCCTATTAATGATTGGTACCTTTGATATCTGCTGTACCCTAGGGGCTATTATTGATACTTTTGATAATGATATATCCTAGGGGCTATTATTGATAGTTATGATAATGATATACCTTAGGGGCAATAATTGATAACTTTGATACCTGATATACCCTAGGGGCTATTATTGATAACTTTGATACCTGGTATACCCTAGGTGCTATTATTGATAATGTGAAAAAAATTCCACTCAAGAAGTAACATGGCGAAATTTAAATCCCAATAATTGTGATGGTTTAGGCTAGTCCAATCCTGTTTATATACAGCCATATCAATGATCTTGTGGATGCAAAGATGGTTTAGGCTAGTCTAATCCTGTTTATATACAGCTACAACAATGATCTTGTGGATGCTAAGATGGTTTAGGCTAGTCCAATCCTGTTTATATACAGCCATATCAATGATCTTGTGGATGCAAAGATGGTTTAGGCTATTCTAATCCTGTTTATATACAGCTACAACAATGATCTTGTGGATGCAAAGATGGTTTAGGCTAGTCTAATCCTGTTTATATACAGCTACAACAATGATCTTGTGGATACAAAGATGGTTTAGGCTAGTCTAATCCTTTTTAAATGCAGCTACAGCAATGATATTGTGGATGCAAAGATGGTTTAGGGTAGTCTTATTCTGTTTATATACAGCTACAACAATGATCTTGTGGATACAAAGATCATCGGAGAGAGTTGGAGGGTGTGGGTAGCTATGTATACAAATAAAGTAATAGAGCAGGTAGCTATCTAATATTGCATAACTTTACTTATCTGTGTTCCTCGATTGCACGTACAATTGTTATTTATACTCGTGGACGTGTTCCTGTATATTCCTAGAAGTCTGTGGAAAGCGATAGCCTACGAGAATCGTTGCAAGGGAGTTGTGAAAGCAGTGTTTCAGTTTAGACCAAAGGAGGTTAGGGACAGGGGAACGGGACCAAAGGAGGTTAGGGACAAGGGAACGGGACCAAAGGAGGTTAGGGACAGGAGAACGAGACCATAGGTGGTTAGGGACAGGAGAGCGAGACCAAAGGAGGGTATGGACAGGGGAACGAGACCAAGGGAGGTTAGGGACAGGGGAACGAGTTGATGTGACATTGGAAATGTCAAGATGCTGGATAATGAACAACGAAACAAATCACTAGCTTCTGCTCTTTCTTTTTGTTATTTGCAGGCAGAAAGTTCAATTAGAAATGCAGTGTGCATTTCTTATTGAACAACAGAGAAAGAAAATGTGTTCGGACGTTGGGGCCCAAGAAATCTCCCATGCTGCGTCAATCATTTAGACATTCATTCCTACTCGTTTTGGTGCGATACCATAACGCAAAAAGATTTCCAAACAGGCTTTTTTTTGCAGGTCATGGCGGGTTGCCTGACACTCCACAAACTCCTACAGGCCTTGGTCAATGATCCCCAGGTTTCAAGGCCATGCACGTGTTTTTAGTATCTACTGCATTTGCCGTTCCATTCAATACCATTGTCAACCTCAGAATATCACTGTCAATCTCAGAATATCACTGTCAACCTCAGAATATCACTGTCAATCTCAGAATATCACTGTCAACCTCAGAATATCAGAGTCAATCTCAGAATATCACTGTCAACCTCAGAATATCACTGTCAACCTCAGAATATTACTGTCAACCTCAGAATATCACTGTCAACCTTAGAATATCACTGTCAATCTCAGAATATCACTGTCAACCTCAGAATATCACTGTCAATCTCAGAATATCACTGTCAACTTCTGAATATCACTGTCAACCTCTGAATATCACTATCAACCTCAGAATACTACTGTCAACCTCAAAATATCACTATCAACCTCAGAATATCACTGTCAACCTCAGAATATCACTATCAACCTCAGAATATCACTGCCAACCTCAGAATACCACTGTCAACCTCAGAATATCACTGTCAACCTCAGAATATCACAGTCAACCTCAGAATATCACAGTCAACCTCAGAATATTCATCACTTCCTGTTTCCATAACTCCCATCATTATGTGATTACGACCCCATAACTTCTCTCACGGTTAAGATTACTAACCTGGCGACAGCCCCAACGCATGACCGCAGCGGCGGTGAGAGGGAACTACACTTATCATGACCCTCGGTCACCGCTGACGGTCACTCTCACTCCACCAGCTTGTAAAAAGGCGTCGACACTGCGGTCCGCCCCCCTCCCCCTCCACAGCTTAGAACTTACTCACAACCCCCGCCTCATAACAACAGTTAGCTACGCCTCCCTGTCTCCCGCACCCTATGCTCTATCGCCTTTTCTCTACCCAGCTAAACGCTCGCTCCCTGCCTCCTCATCAACCTAACTCAAGGGTACATGACATTTCCATATCTTTAATAAATTGAACTATCACTGCTTGCTCTTTATTTGGATAGATTGTGAGAAGCAATTAAAACGACGGGATTAGTGGCCCGTGGTACTAAGGAAACCAGAGAAAGGTCCTTTGGTTAGGGAAGCGTTGTCACGCATAGGACTCTTGAGACAACGGGTCCCACCGACTATAGGACTCTTGAGACAACGGGTCCCACCGACTCTAGGACTCTTGAGACAACGGGTCTCACCGACTATAGTACTCTTGAGACAACGGGTCCCACCGACGACTATATGGCTCTTGAGACAACGGGTCCCACCGACTATAGAACTCTTGAGACAACGGGTCCCACCGACTATAGAACTCTTGAGACAACGGGTCCCACCGACTATAGGACTCTTGAGACAACGGGTCCCCCGACGACTATAGGATTCTTGAGACAACGGGTCCCACCGACTATAGAACTCTTGAGACAACGGGTCCCACCGACTATAGAACTCTTGAGACAACGGGTCCCGCCGACTATAGGACTCTTGAGACAACGGGTCCCACCGACTATAGAACTCTTGAGACAACGGGTCCCACCGACTATAGGACTCTTGAGACAACAGGTCCCACCGACTATTGTTCAGGGGTTATTGCGTGTTCAGAAAGCAGCCTCAGGTTCAGAAGGTAGGCAGAGCTCTATATTCACATCAGTTCTACTAATGAGGCCACAACTGTGTGCAATGGGTTGCTTTACAGTGCATTCGAGCTGGTCTTCTCCTTACACTCTTTCAGCCTTATCCTGTCCTATATAATTCATGTGAATAAAGATATATTATCAGTGTTCCTGTGTTTAGGTCTTCCGCCTTAGTTTCAATTATAATAGTGCACGTACTCTGCGGCTGATCAGCTGTCGCTCTTCAGCTGCTACGAGAGGCTCACCAGCACTGTATCCTTTGCATCTCACATCCACCCGCTCCACAGCACCACACCCTTTGCAACTCACCTCCACCGACTCAACAGCACCTGTTGGTCTAGCCACCAGCGTCACACCCAGTTTCCCCCCCCCACCTGCCACCAGCGCCCACCACCACACGCTTTGCTTTTCACACTTCGCCCCCTCCACTCCCTCCATTCCATAGCTTCTGACAGTCCTGCCATAATCATCACATACTTTGCTGCGCACTCATCCCTCCACCCATCAGTGGACCATGTCTCCACCGCCAGCCCTGTTCTGGCCTTGACGTATCCTTCATCCCTGCAGTATCGCTCCGTTACCAGCGTTAGCGAAAGGTACTAATATCATCTCCGTGAGTGTCCGCACCCTAGTGACCCACACCGCTCCTTCACCACACCACTCGAGGCAGAAACTCACGCAGTATAGAACCAGCAATGTTTGACCTGTCCCTCGGCCTTGCTAATCTAAGAGCCGACCGCCCTACTCTTCTCGTCACTGAACGGACGTCCAGAGTCAGAACCCGCACATTTTTTTCCAAAGGCCTCCACTACAATATTTTTTTCCTCGGTTCATCTATCGTCAACAAAATGTTGAATGATACCACAGGAGAAATAAATCTACAGCATTGCACTGTTAGAAGTGCCTAGCAGATGATATTTAAATTAACGGAGAAGGACATTGACGAATAATGCACTGTGATAGTGTGGACTGAACATCCAAGTTTACATGCAGACTGGCGTCCAATGCATTTTGGATACGCAGTTCATTAGCCTCAGGCCATGCGACTCGCCATTACTGAGCATTTAATAATATTACTTGAGAAAAAACAACTAAAAGGGAGTTGCACTTTTCTCCGATTAGGTTTGTGGCTTACAACCACCTTAAAACTACCTACATTAAAATGTGATATATATTAGGCAATACAGCAGCCCCGCACCGCTGCCTGTATGTCGTGAAAGGTGACAACATCCCACCCCTGCATGACCAGCCACGTGTCTCTGCCAAGGAGGTTGTCTATCCAACCTCCTTGGCCACTGCCTGTACGTCCTGATCAGTGGCGGTCTCCTCTCGCCTTCAAGAGCAGCTGCGGGCCACCGCCTGCCCGTCCTGAGCGGTGACAGCCGCATCCCGCCTGCAAGAGCAGCCACGTGCTCTGTCTGCACTTCCTACGTGGGGACCGCCATCTCTCACCTGCATGAGCAGCCCATACCAGAAGGGGATTCTATA
>SDVV010011519.1:0-15815 GCA_016164225.1 Gammarus roeselii | reverse complement strand
CAAGACTGCTCAGAAATGGAGGCACTCAAGTACCTCCAGGATGGATCCCACGCTCTTAGCAGCCTCGAGCAGTATCCCGGAGTTCGCCTTGTGTTCAGAAAATATAACACTCCGCTTCCCTCGTCAGCTCCTGTTGAACGACTCTTCAGTCTTGCCGGTCACATTCACGCTTCTAAGAGAAATAGGCTGTCAGATCAAATGTTTAGTCAGCTCGTTTTCTTGAAGGGCAATTCCAATTTCACCTAATGTAATAAGCTAAGTGATTGAAATCAAGGAATGTGAATCTTATGTTCAAATGCTAAATGATTCAAATCAAATATCCTGTTCATGTGCTAATTGATTAAAATCAATGTAATATGAATCTTCTTCTGTCCTTATGGAAAATAATTCAAATCAATTTAATATGAATCTTCTTTTTCTGTTCACATGCAAATTGATTCAAATCGATTTGATGCTATTTCTCTTTTGTTGTTCACATGTTGAGTGATCCAAATCAATGTAATGGGAATCTTTTTTTCCTGTTCTTATGCTAAGTGATTAAAATAAATGCAATGTAACTCTTCTTCTTCTTCTAATCATATACTCATTATTTCAAATCAATGTAGAGTGAATCTTCCTTTTCTGATCACATGCTGAGTGGTTCGAATCAATAAAATAAAAAATGTTCACGTCAGTACATTGTTTAATCATTTTGAATGTTTTTATTCCCGATATAAAATATAATGGTAATGTACCGCGATACATGTATCGCCGATACATGTATCGGGTACCGGTATCGCCTTGAGAATTTGTAAAGTATCGGGTACCGGTATCGCCTTATATAATTTTGATGTACCGCAGTACCGGTATCGCCTTCGCAATTTTTTGTACCGATGCCCATCTCTGCCCGTAGGTAGGTAGTCGGAACAACTTGAGGCTGATAAGGCAGTTGGCGGAGATGATAGTGGTTGATCTGACGTTAGCTATAAAAGAATTTAGCGCCAGGGATAGCGACCCGTTTTAGTTGTTCTAGTTGTTTTAGTTGTTTTAGTTCTTTCAGTTGTTTAGTTGTTGTAGTTGTTTTAGCTGTTCTAGTTGTTTGAGTTGTTTTAGTTGTTGTTGTTGTTTTAGTTGATTTAGTTGCTCCAGCTGTTCTAGGAGTTTTAGTTGATTAGATGTTTAAGGTGTTTTAGGTGTTTTAGTTGTTTTAGGTGTTCCAGTTGTTTGAGGTGTTCTAGTTGTTTCAGGTGTTCTAGTTGTTATAGGTGTTATAGTTGTTTTAGTTGTCTTAGGTGTTTTAGGTGTTTTAGGTGTTTTAGGTGTTATAGTTGTTATGTGTGTTATAGGTGTTTTATGTGTTTTAGGTGTTTGAGGTGTTATAGGTGTTCAACGTGTCCTGTTGTTTTAGTTGTTTGAGTTGATATAGTTGTTTGAGGTGTTTGAGTTGTTCCAGGTGTTTTAGTTGTTTTAGGTGTTGTAGTTGTTTTAGGTAATTTAGTTGTTATAGTGGTTTTAGTTGTTTTAGTTGTTTTAGTTGTTTTAGTTGCTTTAGTTGTTGTAGTTGTTATAGTTGTTTTAGGTGTTTCAGTTGTTTCTGGTGTTTTAGGTGTTATAGGCGTTTTAGGTGTTTGTTTGGGTGTTACATGTGTTCTAGGTGTTTTAGTTGTTTTTTAGGTGTTTTAGTTGTTATAGGTGTTTAGTTGTTATGGGTGTTTCAGTTGTTTTAGTTGTTCTAGTTGTTTAAAGTGTTTTAGTTGTTGTATGTTTCCTAGTTGATTTAGGTGTTATAGTTGTTTTAGTTGATATAGTTAATTCAGTTGTTTTAATTTTTTAGTTGTATTAGTTGTTCTAGTCGTTTTAGTTGTTTCAGTTGTTGCAGTTGTTATAGTTGTTTTTAGTTCTTATAGTTGTTTCAGTGCTTTTAGTTGTTTCAGTTGTTTTAGTTGTTTCAGTTGTTTAGTTGTTTAGTTGTTTTAGTTGTTTTAGTTGTTGTAGTTGTTTCAGTTGTTTCAGTTGTTTTAGTTGTTTTAGTTGTTTAGTTGTTTTAGTTGTATTAGTTGTTGTAGATGTTATAGTTGTTCTAGTTGTTCTAGTTGTTTTAGTTGATTTAGGTGTTTTAGTTGTTATAGTTGTTTTAGGTGTTCTAGTTGTTTTAGGTGTTTAGTTGTTTTAGGTAATTTAGTTGTCATACGTGTTGTAGTTGTTTTAGGTGTTGTTGTTGTTTTAGGTGTTTTTAAAGTTGTTTTATGTGTCTTAGTTGTTGTAGGTGTTTTAGGTGTCGTAGGTGTTTTAGGTGTTGTAGGTGTTGTAGGTGTTTTAGGTGTTTTAGGTGTTTTAGGTGTTATAGGTGTTGTAATTGTTATAGGTGTTTTAAGTGTTATAGGTGTTCCTAGGTATTACTAGGTGTTTTAGTTGTTCTTGGTGTTCAAGTTGTTTTGGGCGTTTTAGTTGTTTCAGGTGTTATAGCTGTTGTGGTTGTTATAGTTTTTTTAGTTGTTTTAGTTGTTTTAGTTGTTATAGGTGTTTTAGGTGTTCAAGTTGTTATAGTTGTACTATGTGTTTTAGTTGTTTTAGCTGTTTTACGTGTTATAGTTGTTTTAGTTGTTTGGATGTTTTAGTTGTTCTAGTTGTTTAGTTGTTCTAGTTGATTTAGTTGTTTTAGTTGTTTAGTTGTTCAGTTGTTCTAGTTGATTTAGTTGTTATAGTGGTTTTAGTTGTTTAGTTGTTTTAGTTGTTTTAGTTGTTGTAGTTGTTTCAGTTGTTGTAGTTGTTTTAGTTGTTATTGTTGTTCTAGTTGTTTTAGTTGTTATAGTTGTTTTAGTTGTTTAGTTGTTTTAGTTGTTTTAGGTGTTTTAGTTGTTATTGTTGTTTTAGTTGTTTCAGTTGTTTTGGTTGTTCTAGTTGTTCTAGTTGTTTAAGTTGTTTTAGTTGTTTTAGTTGTTTAAGTTGTTCTAGTTGTTTCAGTTGTTCAGTTGTTTGAGTTGTTTTAGTTGTTTTAGTTGGTTTAGTTGTTCTAGTTGTTATAGTTGTTTTAGTTGTTGAAGTTGTTTAAGTGGTTTTAGTTGTTTCTGTTGTTCCAGTTGTTTAGTTGTTTCAGTTGTTTTAGTTGTTTCAGTTGTTTTAGTTGATTAGTTGTTATAGTTGTTTCAGTTGTTATAGTTGTTTTAGTTGTTTTAGTGGTTGTAGTTGTTCTAGTTGTTTTAGTTGTTATAGTTGTTTTAGTTGTTGTAGTTGTTTTAGTTGTTTTAGTTGTTCTAGTTGTTTTAGCTGTTATAGTTGTTTAATTGTTTCAGTTGTTTTAGTTGTTCTAGTTGTTTTAGTTGTTGTAGTTGTTTTAGTTGTTTAGTTGTTCTATTTGATTTAGTTGTTATTGTTGTTTTAGTTGTTTAGTTGTTTTAGTTGTTTTAGTTGTTGTAGTTGTTTCAGTTGTTGTAGTTGTTTTAGTTGTTATTGTTGTTCTAGTTGTTTTAGTTGTTATAGTTGTTTTAGTTGTTTAGTTGTTTTAGTTGTTTTAGGTGTTTTAGTTGTTATAGTTGTTTTAGTTGTTTCAGTTGTTCAGTTGTTTGAGTTGTTTTAGTTGTTTTAGTTGGTTTAGTTGTTCTAGTTGTTTTAGTTGTTTTAGTTGTTGAAGTTGTTTAAGTGGTTTTAGTTGTTTCTGTTGTTCCAGTTGTTTAGTTGTTTCAGTTGTTTTAGTTGTTTCAGTTGTTTAGTTGATTAGTTGTTATAGTTGTTTCAGTTGTTATAGTTGTTTTAGTTGTTTTAGTGGTTGTAGTTGTTCTAGTTGTTTTAGTTGTTATAGTTGTTTTAGTTGTTGTAGTTGTTTTAGTTGTTTTAGTTGTTCTAATTGTTTTAGCTGCTATAGTTGTTTAGTTGTTTCAGTTGTTTTAGTTGTTATATTTGTTTTAGTTGTTTTAGTTGTTTTAGTTGTTTCAGTTGTTCAGTTGTTTTAGTTGTTCTAGTTGTTTTAGTTGTTCTAGTTGTTCTAGTTGTTTTAGTTGCTTGAGTTGTTGTGATGTTTCAGTTGTTTAGTTGTTTCAGTTGTTTCAGTTGTTTTAGTTTTTTAGTTGTTTTAGTTGTTTCAGTTGTTTAGTTGTTTTAGTTCTTTTAGTTATTTTAGTTGTTTTAGTTGTTACTGTTGTTTAAGTTGTTTTGGTTGTTGTAGTTGTTCTAGTTGTTTTAGTTGTTTTAGTTGTTTCAGTTGTTCTAGTTGTTTTAATTGTTTAATTGTTCCAGTTGTTTTAGTTGTTTCAGTTGTTTTACTTGTTAAAGTTGTTAAAGTTGTTTAGTTGTTTCAGTTGTTGTAGTAGTTCTAGATGTTTTAGTTGTTATAATTGTTTTAGTTGTTTTAGTTGTTTCAGGTGTTTAAGTTGTTTGAGTTATTTCAGTTGTTTCAGTTGTTTAGTTGTTTTAGTTGCTTTAGTTGTTTTAGTTGTTTTAGTTGTTATAGTTGTTTTAGTTATTTTAGTTGTTTTAGATGTTCTAAATGTTTTAGTTGTTTTAAATGTTTTATTTTTTTTACTTGTTTAGTTATTTTAGTTGTTGCAGTTGTTACAGTTGTTTTAGTTGTTTTAGTTGTTATAAATGTTTTAGTTGTTTCAGTTGTTTTAGTTGTTTTAGTTGTTCTAGTCGTTTTAGTTGTTTAGTTGTTTTAGTTGTTTTAGTTGTTTTCGTTTTTCTAGTTGTTTAAGTTGTTATAGTTGTTTTAGTTGTTTTAGTTGTTTTATGTGTTTAAGTTGTTGAGTTGTTTCAGTTGTTTTTTGTGGTTTAGTTGTTTTAGGTGTTTTAGGTGTTTAGTTGTTGTAGGTGTTTTAGTCGTTTTATGTGTTATAGGTGTTTTAGGTGCTTAGGTGTTTGTAGGTGTTCTAGGTGTTCTAAGTGTTTTAGGTGTTCTAGGTGATTAAGGGGTCTTAGGTGTTATAGGTGTTTAGTTGTTTTGGGCGTTGTAGTTGTTTTAGGGGATTTAGGTGTTTCATGTGTTTTAGTTTTTTCAGGTGTTATAGTTGTTTTAGGTGTTTAGTTGTTTTACGTATTTTAGTTGTTTTCGTTGTTCTAGTTGTTTCAGTTGTTTTAGTTGTTTTAGTTGTTTATTTGTTTTAGTTTTATTAGTTGTTGTAGATGTTATAGTTGTTCTAGTTGTTTTAGTTGATTTAGGTGTTTTAGTTGTTATAGTTGTTTTAGGTGTTCTAGTTGTTTTAGGTGTTCTAGTTGTTTTAGGTGTTTAGTTGTTGTAGGTAATTTAATTGTCATACGTGTTGTAGTTGTTTTAGGTGTTGTAGTTGTTTAGGTGTTTTTAAAGTTGTTCTAGGTGTCTTAGTTGTTGTAGGTGTTTTAGGTGTTGTAGGTGTTTTAGGTGTTGTAGGTGTTGTAGGTGTTTTAGGTGTTTTAGGTGTTTTAGGTGTTATAGGTGTTGTAATTGTTATAGGTGTTTCAACTGTTATAGGTGTTCCTAGGTGTTTCTGTGTGTTTTAGTTGTTCTTGGTGTTCAAGTTGTTTTGGGCGTTTTAGTTGTTTCAGGTGTTATAGCTGTTCTGGTTGTTATAGTTGTTTTAGTTGTTTTAGTTGTTTTAGTAGTGTTAGTGGTTTAAGTTGTTCTATTTGTTGTAGTTGTTTTAGTTGTTTTAGTTGTTATAGGTGTTTCTGAGTGTTTTAGTTGATATAGTTGCTATGTGTTTAAATGTTTTAGTTGTTTTAGTTGCTTTCGGTGTTTTAGTTGTTTAGTTGTTTTAGTTGTTTCAGTTGTTTTAGTTGTTTTAGTTGTTCTAGTTGTTCGAGTTGTTTTAGTTGTTTTAGTTATTATAGTTGTTTTAGTTGTTAAAGTTGTTTTAGTTGTTTTAGTTGTTGTAGTAGTTTTAGATGTTTTAGTTGTTTAGTTGTTGTAGTAGTTTTTTGTTGTTTTGGTTGTTCTAGTTGTTTTAGTTGTTTTAGTTATTTTAGTTGTTAGTTGTTATAGTTGTTTTAGTTGTTTTAGTTGGTTTATTTGATCTAGTTGCTTTAGTTATTTTAGTTGTTCTATTTGTTGTAGTTGTTTTAGTTGTTCTAGTTGTTATAGGTGTTTCTGAGTGTTTTAGTTGATATAGCTGCTATGTGTTTAAATGTTTTAGTTGTTTTAGTTGCTTTCGGTGTTTTAGTTGTTTAGTTGTTTTAGTTGTTATAGTTGTTGTAGTTGTTTTAGTTGTTCTAGTTGTTCTAGTTGTTCAAGTTGTTTTAGTTGTTTTAGTTGTTTTAGTTGTTTTAGTTGTTTAGTTGCTTTAGTTGTTCTAGTTGTTTTAGTTGTTTTAGTTGTTTCAGTTGTTTAGTTGTTGTAGTTGCTTTAGATGTTTTAGTCTTTTTAGTTGTTCTAGTTGTTGTAGTTGTTTTAGTTGATTTAGTTGCTCCAGCTGTTCTAGGAGTTTTAGTTGTTTAGATGTTTTTGGTGTTTGGTGTTTTTGGCGTTATAGGTGTTTTAGTTGCTTAGGTGTTCTAGTTGTTTTAGGTGTTCTAGTTGTTTCAGGTGTTCTAGTAGTTATAGGTGTTATAGTTGTTTCAGTTGTCTTATGTGTTTTAGGTGTTTTAGGTGTTCTTGGTGTTATAGTTGTTATGTGTGTTATAGGTGTTTTATGTGTTTTCTGTGTTGAGGGGTTATAGGTGTTCTACTTGTTATGTTGTTTAGTTGTTTTAGTTGATTTAGTTGTTTAAGGTGTTTTGTTGTTATAGGTGTTTTAGTTGTTTTAGGTGTTATAGTTGTTTTAGGTAATTTAGTTGTTATAATTGTTTAGTTGTTTTAGTTGTTTTAGTTGTCTTAGTTGTTTTAGTTGTTATAGTTGTTATAGGTGTTTCAGTTGTTTCTGGTGTTCTAGGTGTTATAGGCGTTTATAGGTGTGTTTTTTTGGTGTTATATGTGTTCTAGGTGTTATAGTTTTTTTTAGGTGTTATAGTTGTTTTAGGTGTTTTGTTGTTATATGTGTTTTAGTTGTTTTAGTTGTTATAGTTGTTTTAGCTGTTAGAGTTGTTGTAGTTGTCATAGGTGTTTTAGTTGTTTTAGGTGTTCTAGTTGTTTAAGGTGAATTAGTTGTTGTATATGTCTTAGTTGATATTGGTGTTTTAGTTGTTTTAGGTGTTATAGATAATTAAGTTGTTTTATTTGTTTTATTTGTTATAGTTGTTATAGTTGTAATAGTTGTTATAGTTGTTTTAGTTGTTTCAGTTGATATAAATATCTTATTTGTTTAGTTGTTTTAGTTGTATTAGTTGTTCTAGTCGTTTAGTTGTTTTAGTTGTTTTAGTTGTTCTAGTTGTTTTAGTTGTTGTAGTTGTTTTAGTTGTTATTGTTGTTTTAGTTGTTTTAGTTTTTTTGTTGTTTAGTTGTTCTAGGTGTTCTAGTTGTTGCAGGTGTTATAGTCGTTTTAGGTGTTTAGTTGTTGTAGGTGTTTTAGTTGTTTAAAGTGTTATAGTTGTTCTAGGTGTTATAGTTGTTATAGGTGTTTTAGTTATTTAAGTTGTTTTATTTGTTTAGTTGTTTAGAGTTTTTGGTTGTTATGGTTGTTTTAGTTGTTTTAGTTGTTTTAGTTTTTCAAGTTGTTATAGTTGTTTTAGTTGTTATAGTTGTTTCTGTTGTTTTAGTTGTTTTAGTTATTTTAGTTGTTAGTTGTTATAGTTGTTTTAGTTGTTTTAGTTGTTTTAATTGTTCTAGTTGCTCTAGTTATTTTATTTGTTTTATTTGTTGTAGCTGTTATAGTTGTTTTAGTTGTTTTAGTTGTTATAGGTGTTTCTGAGTGTTTTAGTTAATATAGTTGCTATATGTGTTTTAAATGTTTTAGTTGTTTTAGTTGTTTTATGTGTTTTAGTTGTTTAGTTGTTTTAGTTGTTTTAGTTGTTATAGTTGTTATAGTTATTCTAGTTGTTTCAGTTGTTCAAGTTGTTTGAGTTGTTTGAGTTGTTTTAGTTGTTTTAGTTGTTTAGTTGTTTTAGTTGTTCTAGTTGTTTTAGTTGTTTTAGTTGTTTTAGTTGTTTTAGTTGTTTTAGTTGTCTTAGTTGTTGTAGTTGTTCCAGTTGTTTTAGGTGTTCCAGGTGTTATATGTGTTTTTAGGTGTTCATTGTGTTATATGTGTTCTAGATGTTTTGATTGTTATAGGTGTTTAGGTGTTTTATTGTTCAAGTTGTTCTAGGTGTTTTAGTTGTTCTGGGTGTTTAGTTGATTAGGTGTTTTAGTTGTTTTATGTGTTTTTGTTTTTTAGGTGTTCTAGTTGTTTAGGTGTTTTAGGTAATTTAGGTGTTATAGGTGTTTCAGGTGTTTAGGTGTTATTGGTGTTGTAGGTTTTTTGGTGTTTTTAGGTGTTATATGTGTTCTAGTTGTTTTAGTTGTTTATAGGTGTTTTAGTTGTTTCAGGTGTTATA
This sequence comes from Gammarus roeselii, assembly GCA_016164225.1. Classification (NCBI taxonomy): domain Eukaryota; kingdom Metazoa; phylum Arthropoda; class Malacostraca; order Amphipoda; family Gammaridae; genus Gammarus; species Gammarus roeselii. The sequence goes on along the minus strand of SDVV010011519.1, from coordinate 7,463 downwards.
GTTGCTTTGAGTGTTTTAGTTGTTCTAGTTGTTATAGTTGTTGCAGTTGTTTTAGTTGTTTCAGTTGTTCTAGTTGTTCTAGTTGTTTTAGTTGTTTTAGTTGTTTAAGCTGTTGTAGTTGTTTCAGTTGTTCAGTTGTTTTAGTTGTTTTAGTTGCTTTAGTTGTTCTAGTTGTTTTAGTTGTTTAGTTGTTGTAGTAGTTTTAGTTGTTTTAGTTATTTCAGTTGTTCCAGTTGTTTTAGTTATTCTAGTTGTTCTAGTTGTTCTTGTTGTTTTAGTTGTTTTAGTTATTATATTTGTTTTAGTATTTTTAGTTGTTTTAGTTGTTGTAGTTGTTCTAGTTGTTTTAGTTGTTATAGTTGTTTTAGTTGTTGTTGTTGTTATAGTTGTTTTAGTTGTTTAGTTGTTGTAGTTGTTTCAGTTGTTTTAGCTGTTTTAGTTGTTTCAGTCGTTTAGTTGTTTAGTTGCTTTAGTTGTTTTAGTTGTTCTAGTTGTTATAGTTGCTTTAGTTGTTGTAGTTATTTTAGTTGTTATAGTTGTTTCAGTTGTTTCAGTTGTTTCAGTTGTTTTAGTTGTTTAGTTGTTATAGTTGTTCGAGTTTTTTTAGTTGTTATAGTTGTTTTAGTTGTTAAAGTTGTTTTAGTTGTTTTAGTTGTTGTAGTAGCTCTAGATGTTTTAGTTGTTATAGTTGTTCTAGTTGTTTTTAGTTGTTTTAGTTGTTCTAGTTGTTTTAGTTGTTTTAGTTGGTAGTTGTTTTAGTTGTTTTATTTGTTTTAGTTATTTTAGTTATTTTAGTTGTTCTATTTGTTGTAGTTGTTATAGTTGTTTCAGTTGTTTTAGTTGTAATAGGTGTTTCTGAGTGTTTTAGTTGATATATTTGTTTTGTGTTTAAGTGTTTTAGTTGTTTTAGTTGCTTTCGGTGTTTTAGTTGTTTAGTTGTTTTAGTTGTCATAGTTGTTTTTGTTGTTCTAGTTGTTTTAGTTGTTCAAGTTGTTTCAGTTGATTTAGTTGTTATAGTTGTTTAGTTGTTTTAGGTGTTCTAGTGGTTTTAGGTGTTCTTGTTGTTTCAGTTGTTCTAGTAGTTATAGGTGTTATAGTTGTTATAGTTGTCATATGTGTTTTAGGTGTTTTAGGTGTTCTAGGTGTTATAGTTGTTATGTGTGTTATAGGTGTTTTGGGTGTTTTAGGTGTTTGAGTTGTTATAGGTGTTCTACTTGTTATGTTGTTTTAGTTGTTTTAGTTGATTTAGTTGTTTAAGGTGTTTCAGTTGTTCCAGGTGTTATAGTTGTTTTAGGTGTTTTAGTTTTTTAGGTAATTTAGTTGTTATAGTTGTTTTAGTTGTTTAAGTTGTTTTAGTTGTTTTAGTTGTTGCAGTTGTTTAGTTGATATAGTTGTTATTGGTGTTTCAGTTGTTTGTGGTGTTTTAGGTGTTATAGGCGTTTTTAGGTGTTTTTTTGGTGTTATATGTGTTATAGGTGTATTTTTTAGGTGTTTTAGTCGTTTAAGGTGTTAAGTTGTTATAGGTGTTTAGTTGTTTAAGTTGTTATAGTTGTTTTAGTTGTTAGAGTTGTTTTAGTTGTCATAGATGTTTTAGTTGTTTCAGGTGTTCTAGTTGTTTAAGGTGTTTTTAGTTGTTGTATGTGTCTTAAATGATTTAGGTGTTTTAGTTGTTTTAGGTGTTATAGATGTTTATTTGATTTTTTATTTTTTTTTAGTTGTTTTAGTTGTAATAGTTGTTATAGTTGTTTTAGTTGTTTTAGTTGTTTCAGTTGTTATAGTTGTTACAGTTGTTATAGGTATTTCAGTTGTTTTTGGTGGTTTAGGTGTTATAGGCGTTTTAGTTGTTGTATGTGTCTTATTGATTTAGGTGTTATAGTTGTTTTAGTTGTTATGGTTGTTTTAGTTGTTAGAGTTGTTTTAGTTGTCATAGGTGTTTTAGTTGTTTTTAGGTGTTCTAGTTGTTTAAGGTGTTTTAGTTGTTGTACGTGTCCTATTGATTTAGGTGTTTTAGTTGTTTTGGGTGTTATAGATGTTAAGTTGTTGTATTTGTTTTATTTGTTTTAGTTGTTTAAGTTGTAACAGTTGTTATAGTTGTTTCAATTGTTTCAGTTGATATAGTTATTTAGTTGTTTAATTGTTTTAGTTGTATTAGTTGTTCTAGTCGTTTAGTTGTTTTAGTTGTTTTAGTTGTTTTAGTTGTTTTAGTTGTTTAGGTGTTTCAGTTGTTTTAGGTGTTATATATGTCATAGATGTTTTTAGGCGTTAGTTCTGTTATATGTGTTCTAGGTGCTTTGAGTGTTATAGGTGTTTAGGTGTTTTAATTGTTTAAGTTGTTTAGGAGTTATTGTTGTTATGAGTGTTTAGTTGTTTTAGGTGTTCTAGCTGCTGTATGTGTTTTTGTTTTTCTAGGTGTTCTAGTTCTTTTAGGTGTTCTAGGTAATTTAGGTGTTATAGGTGGTACAGGTGTTTAGGTGTTATAGGTGTTGTAGGTTTTTTAGGTGTTTTAGGTGTTATAGGTGTTCTAGTTGGTTTAGTTGTTTGAGGTGTTATGTTGTTTCAGGTAATATAGTTGTTTTGTTATAGTTGTTTTAGGTGCTTTAGTTGTTTAGTTGTTTTAGTTGTTTAGTTGTTTTGTTGTTTTAGTTGTTTTAGTGTTTTAGTTGTTTCAGTTGTTTTTGTTGTTGTAGTTGTTCAGTTGTTTTAGTTGTTTTAGTTGTCTTAGTTGTTTTAGTTTTTTAGTTGTTTTAGTTTTTTAGTTGTTTTAGTTGTTTTAGTTCTTCAAGTTGTTATAGTTGTTTTAGTTGTTTTAGTTGTTCCAGTTGTTTTTGTTGTTGTAGTTGTTTTAGTTGTTTCAGTTGTTCTAATTGTTTTAGTTGGTTTAGGTGTTCAAGTGGTTGTAGTTGTTTTAGTTGTTTAGTTGTTTTAGTTGTTCTAGTTGTTCTAGTTGTTATAGTTGTTTTAGTTGTTATAGTGGTTTTAGTTGATTTAGTTGTTGTAGTTGTCTTAGTTTTTTTAGTTGTTGTAGTTGTTTCAGATGCATTAGTTGTTTTAGGTGTTGTAGTTGTTCTAGGTGTTATAGTTGCTTTAGTTATTTTAGTTGTTCTATTTGTTGTAGTTGTTATAGTTGTTTCAGTTGTGTTAGTTGTAATAGGTGTTTCTGAGTGTTTTAGTTGATATAGTTGCTATGTGTTCAAGTGTTTTAGTTGTTTTAGTTGCTTTCGGTGTTTTAGTTGTTTAGTTGTTTTAGTTGTCATAGTTGTTTTTGTTGTTCTAGTTGTTTTAGTTGTTCAAGTTGTTTCAGTTGTTTTAGTTGTTATAGTTGTTTAGTTGTTTTAGGTGTTCTAGTGGTTTTAGGTGTTCTAGTTGTTTCAGTTGTTCTAGTAGTTATAGGTGTTATAGTTGTTTTAGTTGTCATATGTGTTTTCGGTGTTTTAGGTGTTCTAGGTGTTATAGTTGTTATGTGTGTTATATGTGTTTTAGGTGTTTAAGGTGTTTGAGTTGTTATAGGTGTTCTACTTGTTATGTTGTTTTAGTTGTTTTAGTTGATTTAGTTGTTTAAAGTGTTTCAGTTGTTCCAGGTGTTACAGTTGTTTTAGGTGTTGTAGTTGTTCTAGGTGTTATAGTTGTTTTAGGTGTTTTGGTTATTTTAATTGTTGTAGTTGTTTTAGTTGTTCTAGTTGTTTTTGTTGTTTTGGTTGTTTTAATTGTTTTAGTTGTTTTAGTTGTTTAGTTGTGGTAGGTGTTTTAGTTGTTTTAGTTGTTTTAGGTGTTTTAGTTGTTCTAGGTGTTGTAGTTGTTTTATGTGTTATAGTTGTTTTAGGTGTTTCATTTGTTTGCGGTGTTTTATTTGTTATAGTTGTTTCACTTGTTATAGGTGTTAATGGTGTTTTAGGTGTTTTAGGTGTTATAGGTGTTCAAGTGTTTTATGTGTTTTAGGTGTTTTAGTTGTAATAGTTGTTTTAGTTGTTTTAGTTGTTCTAGGTGTTTTAGTTGCTCAGGTGTTTTAGTTGTTTCAAGTGTTCTAGTTGTTCTAGGTGTTCTAGTTGTGGCAGGTGTTATAGTCGTTTTAGGTGTTTAGTTTTTGTAGGTGTTTTAGTTGTTTAAAGTGTTATAGTTGTTCTAGGTGTTATAGTTAAAGGTATTTTAGTTATTTAAGTTATTTTATTTGTTTAGTTGTTTTAGAGTTTTAGTTGTCATGGTTGTTTTAGTTGTTTTAGTTGTTTTAGTTGTTTTAGTTGTTTTAGTTGTTTTAGTTGTTCAAGTTGTTATTGTTGTTTTAGCTGTTTTTGTTGTTTTAGTTGTTTTAATTGTTCTAGTTGCTTTAGTTATTTTAATTGTTTTATTTGTTGTAGTTGTTTTAGTTGTTTCAGTTGTTATAGGTGTTTCTGAGTGTTTTAGTTGTTATGGTTGCTATATGTGTTTTAAATGTTTTAGTTGTTTTATGTGTTTTAGGTGTTAATTGTTGTTTTAGTTGTTTTAGTTGTTATAGTTGTTTTAGTTGTTCTAGTTGTTTTAGTTGTTCAAGTTGTTTTAGTTGTTTTAGTTGATTTAGTTGTTTAGATGTTTTAGTTGATCTAGTTGTTTAGTTGTTTTAGTTGTTTCAGTTGTTTAGTTGTTGTAGTTGTTTTAGGTGTTATAGTCGTATTAGTTGTCTAGTTGTTGTAGTTGTTTTAGTTGATTTAGTTGTTCCAGCTGTTCTAGGAGTTTTAGTTGTTTAGATGTTTTAGGTGTTATAGGTGTTTTAGGTGTTTCAGTTGTTTAGGTGTTCTAGTTGTTTTAGGTGTTTTAGTTGTTTCAGGTGTTGTAGTAGTTATAGGTGTTATATTTGTTTTTAGTTGTCTTAGGTGTTTTAGGTGTTTTAGGTGTTCTAGGTGTTATAGTTGTTATGTGTGTTATAGGTGTTTTATGTGTTTTGGGTGTTTGAGGTGTATAGGTGTTGTACTTGTTTTGTTGTTTTAATTGTTTTAGTTGATTCAGTTGATAAAGGTGTTTCAGTTGTTTTAGGTGTTATAGTTGTTTTAGGTGTTTCAGATGTTTTAGGTAATTTAGTTGTTATAGTTGTTTTAGTTGTTTAGGTAATTTAGTTGTTTTAGTTGTTCTAGTTGTTTTAGTTGTTTCAGTTGTTTCAGTTGTCATAGTTGTTATAGTTGTTATAGTTGTTAAAGGTATTTCAGTTGTTTTTGGTGGTTTAGGTGTTATAGGCGTTTTAGTTGTTGTATGTGTCTTATTGATTTAGGTGTTATAGTTGTTTTAGTTGTTATGGTTGTTTTAGTTGTTAGAGTTGTTATAGTTGTCATGGGTGTTTTAGTTGTTTTAGGTGTTCTAGTTGTTTAAGGTGTTTTAGTTGTTGTATGTGTCCTATCGATTTAGGTGTATTTGTTTTATTTGTTTTAGTTGTTTAAGTTGTAACAGTTGTTATAGTTGTGATAATTGTTTCAGTTGATATAGTTATTTAGTTGTTTAATTGTTTTAGTTGTATTAGTTGTTCTAGTCGTTTAGTTGTTTTAGTTGTTTCAGTTGTTCTAGTTGTTTTAGTTGATGTAGTTGCTTTAGTTGTTATTGTTTTTTCAGTTGTTTTAGTTGTTTTAGTTGTTTAGTTCTTTTAGTTGTTTTAGTTGTTTTAGTTGTTCTAGTTGTTTTAGTTGTTTAGGTGTTTCAGTTGTTTTAAGTGTTATAGGTGTTATAGATGTTTTTAGGTGTTCGTTTTGTTATATGTGTTCTAGGTGTTTTGAGTGTTATAGGTGTTTAGGTGTTTTAATTGTTTAAGTAGTTTTAGGTGTTATAGTTGTTTTGAGTGTTTAGTTGTTTTAGGTGTTCTAGCTGTTGTATGTGTTTTTGTTTTTCTAGGTGTTCTTGTTATTTTAGGTGTTCTAGGTAATTTAGGTGTAATAAGTGTTTCAGGTGTTTAGGTGTTATAGGTGTTGAAGGTTTTTTAGGTGTTATTAGGTGTTATAGGTGTTCTAGTTGGTTTAGTTGTTTGAGGTGTTTTGTTGTTTCAGGTGTTATAGTTGTTTTGGGTGTTTTAGTTGTTCTAGTTGTTTTAGTTGTTTTAGTTGTTTTAGTTGTTTTAGTTGTTTTAGTTGTTTTAGTTGTTTTAGTTGTTTTAGTTGTTTAAGTTGTTGTAGTTGTTTCAGTTGTTCCAGTTGTTTTAGTTGTTCTAGTTGTTATACTTTTTCCAGTTGTTTTAGTTGTTTTAGTTGTTATAGTTGATTTAGTTGTTTTAGTTGTTCTAGTTGTTGTAGATGTTCTAGTTGTTTTAGTTGTTATAGTTGTTTTAGTTGTTGTAGTTGTTATAGTTGTTTTAGTTGTTTTAGTTGTTGTAGTTGTTTCAGTTGTTTCAGTTGTTTTAGTTGTTTCCGTTGTTTAGTTGTTTAAGTTGCTTTAGTTGTTTTAGTTGTTTTAGTTGTTCTAGTTGTTATAGTTCTTTTAGTTGTTGTAGTTGTTTTAGTTGTTATAGTTGTTTCAGTTGTTTCAGTTGTTTTAGTTGTTTTAGTTGTTCTGGTTGTTCGAGTTGTTTTGGTTGTTTTTGTTGTTATAGTTGTTATAGTTGTTTTAGTTGTTGAAGTTGTTTTAGTTGTTTTAGTTGTTGTAGTAGTTCTAGATGTTAGAGTTGTTTTAGTTGTTCAAGTTGTTTAGTTGTTTTAGTTGTTATAGTTGTTTTAGTTGTTTTAGTTATTTTAGTTGTTAGTTGTTATAGTTGTTTTAGTTGTTTTAGTTGTTTTAGTTGTTTTATTTGTTTTAGTTGCTCTAGTTATTTTAGTTGTTTTATTTGTTGTAGTTGTTATAGTTGTTTTATTTGTTTTAGTTGTTATAGGTGTTTCTGAGTGTTTTAGTTGTTATAGTTGCTATATGTGTTTTAAATGTTTTAGTTATTTTAGTTGTTTTAGGTGTTCTAGTTGTTTAGTTGTTTTAGTTGTTTTATTTGTTATAGTTGTTATAGTTGTTCTAGTTGTTTTAGTTGTTCAAGTTGTTTTAGTTGTTTTAGTTGTTTTAGTTGTTTAGTTGTTTTAGTTGGTCTAGTTGTTGTAGTTGTTTTAGTTGTTTCAGTTGTTTAGTTGTTGTAGTTGTTTTAGGTGTTGTAGTCTTTTTAGTTGTTCTAGTTGTTGTAGTTGTTTTAGTTGATTTAGTTGCTCCAGCTGTTCTAGGAGTTTTAGTTGTTTAGATGTTTTAGGTGTTTTAGGTGTTTAGGTGTTTTAGTTGTTTAGGTGTTCTAGTTGTTTTAGGTGTTCTAGTTGTTTCAGGTGTTCTAGTAGTTATAGGTGTTATAGTTGTTTCAGTTGTCTTATGTGTTTTAGGTGTTTTAAGTGTTCTTGGTGTTATAGTTGTTATGTGTGTTATAGGTGTTTTATGTGTTTTCTGTGTTTGAGGTGTTATAGGTGTTCTATTTGTTTTGTTGTTTAGTTGTTTTAGTTGATTTAGTTGTTTAAGGTGTTATGTTGTTATAGGTGTTTTAGTTGTTTTTA
>SDVV010011518.1:0-15816 GCA_016164225.1 Gammarus roeselii | reverse complement strand
GGTAAGGTACCCTCCATTGGTAAGGTACCCTCCATTGGTAAGGTACCCTCCATTGGTAAGGTACCCTCCATTGGTAAGGTACCCTCCATTTGTAAGGTACCCTCCATTTGTAAGGTTCCCTCCATTGGTAAGGTACCCTCCATTGGTAAGGTACCCTCCATTGGTAAGGTACCCTCCATTGGTAAGGTACCCTCCATTGTTAAGGTACCCTCCATTGGTAGGACACCCACAAACAGCGGGGCACAAACCACTGTTGCTCTTGCCCTCTTTGCCCTGCCTCGTAAAACATCCTGTTATTGAGTGCGTCGTCCACTTCAAGCAACTGATCGTTAAGAGGCACGATTAAATACTTCTTTAATCGAGCAGTATTTTTTATCCAATATGCATCACTATGATCTGCACTATGCTACATTCAATTAACCATTTTTATAGAAATAGTAACAATTTCCCATTTGTCTACTTTTAAACTTAGTTCGAACCTCGGTTTGATGAATACATGTCGATTCTGAGGTGCCATGTTTCTACTTATTGAATATTAATATTGAGAACTTTCCCAGTCGTGGGTTAAGAATGAACGTTATTTACTCATTGAGGAAGAAGATATCATTTAGGGTAAAGGTATCGTTACCCGATGGTGTTCATAATGTTAGGGAAGACTTGCTAGCAGACACCCTCATTCTGTTATCCAGCAGCTAAACTTCATGAGAGTTCAGGTACTGCTGGAGGTGTGCAGCGGCGATCTAGTGTTTGTGGTGTCGTGTGATTATTGTTAGGTCGTCCGCATTTGAGCTGATATATGTGTTGGGTTCAGTTGGATTTGGCAGGTCGTGCATGAAGGCGTTGAAAAGGGAAAAAGGGAAAGAGAAAGGACGCAGCGCTTAATATGGGCCGAGAAAGCTGGGTTAGAACCACAAAGAAACCCGGCGGGTATGTGTTGTCTGTTTTCGTGGGTAAGTACTAATAATAATAATAATAATAATAATAATAATAATAATAATAATAATAATAAAAGCCTTATATACAACCAACATGGGCATATTATTACAATTGAGACATCTTATTTTAGGGTTACAGTGAGAACCAAGGTAAAAAGTTACCGCACACAACTAGGAATAAGTTACGGCATACAACTATATCCTACCAATGTGTATAATAATTCTTTCCATCGCCCTAACAATGACGAGGCAGCGAGCGCATCACCAGAGCAGATTGCAACGAGGATTTTATTTGGGGAGTTCATAACTCGAGTCATAAGGCCGTGTGCGCTTTACGGAACAGTACCTTGAAGTGATCTGATTGGTTTTCAGCAAAAGCCTTGCTCGCTGACGTCGAGCGAGAGACCTGCATCAGCCGTCTAAATGTGTCATTATAACACTGTCAATTTCCTCACGCTATATTGAAAGAATTTTCTCCACAGTGCATTACAATGAATCGGGTAACAATATGATTTGAAGAGCTGGATTTTAGTTGCCCTTGGTGCAAACGAGAATTTTCGTATCAGCATGTTACCGACTGCATTTTGCCGCCTTGTTTGCTTTTGCAACATCCTTGTCGTCAGTGCAATCTGCTGTGATGATGTGCCCTTGATATTTGAATTCATCCACATAATCCAGTGCAACACCATCTAGTTTTATCTCAGTCGATAGGTAGTAACCAGGACCCATTGGTTTAACTAGCATACATACTGTTTTTGCAGTGTTATTTACAATATCATGAGGTTCAGTAAAATTACAGATATCAAGAAGCTTTTGCAATGCTGAGTCGGTGCGAACACCATATCATCTGCATAACTAAGATTGTTAACATAGCAGTTGGCAACATGACACCCTTGGTTTTCTCTACTTATAGGGTAATTCAACTCATCAATGCACACGTTATACAACATGGCGATAGCTGACCTCCCAGCCTAATTCCGTTTTAACAATGATAAGTGGCCGATTTCGAACTACCCCATCGCCGTAAAAATTCCTGTTCCTTGTACCAAAATACCAGCAATTGCACAATATGAAGAGGGGCTCCTCTCTCAATTAAGTTTCTGAACAAAGTCCAATGGTTTACTCTATCAAAAGCTTTGTTTGCGTCTAAAAAACACAGAAAAACAGGCGAGTCTTTACATCTGTAATACTCAACAGTTTGTTTCAATGCGAATATCACCATTTCAGTTTCATGGCCCTCTTTGAATCCTAACTGACTGTTTGCGGTAGACAGAAATGTGGCAATAGCAATGGGGCGATCATTATTTATATCAGAAGAGTCCTTCGTTTTACATTTCGGAAGAAGAATCACAGTTACATGCATTACCTCCCTTGGTAGCTCCTTGGCATGAATGCATCCAGAAAGAAAGAGAACAGGCACTGCAGTAAGTGTGTGGGAAGCATTCTTGAACACTTCACTCGATATGTCGTCATTTTCCAACAGTTTTGTTATTTTTGAGGCCTTTGACAAGGCTCCTAACCTCTGCCACAGAAACCATTTTGTTAACAGCCGGAACATTATCGAGGGCGTTTAGCACCCAACCTCTATTCTCTTCCGTGCCCACAGAATTAGCAATGTGCTGGAAATGCTCCCCCTAGACCCTTGCAATGTTTGCTTCCCCAGTTACGCCCGCCACTGCGAGTGGAAGGGCTTCCTTTTTTGGATTAAGTGAATGAATTTATTTCCAGAAATCTTTACATTAACCTTCTCGCAATTTTGCTAGAAGAGCTTGCGCACGCAACTGTTGCTCATTCTCTCTCAAAAACGCGAGCTCTCTGCGAAACCGTGACTTTGTTATCCGCATTGCTACCGCAAGTTGACCTCCCCGAGGCCTTCCAGCAATATTCCAATTAAATACGCGTCTCGTACAGCATAATTCAGTTCTCGTGTTCGTTCATTCCAACCTGGGCCGTTATATTTGCTCGGTTTTCTACTGCCAAAAACACGCCGTCCTGCAATTCATATACATTGCCTCGTACAGCCAAACAGATCATTCAATCTTACGTCATCAACACATTCATTCACTCTGAGGAGCCTATCAGGAATATTTGTAAGAAGTACTGATGTGAAGTGTTTTGTGACTGTGTCGATGGGTGTATATTGGGTGATGTCGAAGTCTTGTAGGGCGGTTTCTATAGATATAGTGTATTCGTCCCAGTCTGCTCTCTTGTAATTTCGAAAGGCATAAGGGGGCTTATTATGGATTGGGGATCGGAGTTGATAATAAATGACTATTGGAAGGTGGTCGGATGACATGTCGTGGTGGACCGCCCTCAGGTAATTTAGAGCAAGATTGTGGGGGCAGAACAAGACGTCCGAGGAGGTCTGTTGAGTGTTTGGGTTTAAAGGTTTGCGAGTGGTAGTGTTTGTGTTGTTTAGTGTGATGAGTGTGTCTAGGTAATCAACGAGGACACTGCTCCTCCGGTCAGCGCTCTGCGAGGTGAGCCAGGAGAGGTCAAGCGCGTTGAAGTCCCCTAGAGCGAAGGTGTTGGTGGTTGTGTTGAGAAAGTCTAGTTGAAGTGTGTATTGTGGAGGGCATGAACTAGTTGGTGGAGTGTATATATTGAACATGTTGTACTGTTTCTTGTGGATTTGTTTAAGTAGTGATTGTAGTTCTAATGTGTTGCCGGGGGGTAGTTGTGCGCGAGTGAAGGCGGTTGTATTTGTGAATTGCAGGTTTGAATGTACAAGTGTAATGAGTCCGCCACCGCCGTCGTTGTTGTTGGGACGGTCGTGGCGGTGTGATGTGTAACCAAAAAACTTTGGTGTTTTGGATCTTCGTTCGAGTTTTGTTTCCTGGAGTTAAGCAATGTGGTTGTGGTGTTTGTGTAAGAAGTATTTTAGTTCTGCTTGTTTTTGACCAATGCCGTTTGTATTCATCTGTAATATGTTTGGGTGTCCAGCACTGGTTAGGGGTGGTTGTGGTTGCCCGGGAAGAGGTGGTGGGGCCGAGGAGTGCGGGGGTGGGGGTGGTGGCTGTGCTGACTGAAAGCGTGGAGCCTGAGCCAACACAGGTCGGACCCCGGGAAGGGGAGTCACCGCCGGCGGCGAGGCCGCCGGAGGCACTGGAGAGGGGCTGCTCAGCAGTGGAACGGCGTCGGGTGATGGTGCGGGGGGGGGGGGCTGTGTTATTGTTAATGACTGTACTAATGATGTGGGCTGGGTGGCAGTTGATACATTGCCACTCATGTGGTATGTTTCTATTGTTGTGGACGCCAGAGCATTGTTTTGTGTAGTGTGTCCATGTCCCACAGCTGCACTAGATCGCGCCTATGCGGCGCTTGTAAGGGCGCCCACATGTGGGACATGGGTATGTGTTTGGACCCGGGTAGGCTTCATTATCACCGAATTTAAGAAGAAGAAGGGGAAGGAAGGCCGGTGATTGTTCACTTTCCCTTAGGGAATGAATGCATATGTTGTGGCTCTGATGTTTCGTGCTTTGTCGGTGCAAAGAAAGAAAGAAATGAAGGTGACATGCAATTGATGGCTTTTGCTGGGCTGCCGTCACAGTTCAACGCTTGAACTTGACTAAATTTGAGCAGTTTGTCCCGCAGACTGCCTTATTTGAAGGTTCTGCTTGGGGTATTCTGTATACAGTATCGGATCTGATGCGCTGTGCAGCTGCTGCGGCCAACCAACTGAAAACATGGATATATCTTAAAATTATGCAAAGACATTTTACACATCAATCATATTGAAATGCTACTACAGATGTTGGAAAAAGAGCATCAGAATATTGATTCCTAACACATAGTTATGAATTGCTCTATTTGGCACGGAATTTCATGTCACGTGTGTGGGTAGGATGGCCTTTATTATCACTGATCGCGTGGGTTATTTCACTGACCGCGTGGGCTATTTATAATTTACCAATTTCATTTCACATTTGCATTCACGTTGCTTCGTACCACATTGAGTTTAATTTCGATTATTTATGCCTATATTTATGCCTATAGTTTCTAATTATATAATAAACATACAGGACTAAGTTCAAAGCACGCATCCTTGGCTTATTGTAATTTGAATGTGCGTTGCTGCTGGTATGCAGGTTCTCATTGGATCCTGATGCGCAAGGAAATCAGAAACTTATTTGTTTGCTTCTCAAGTGGCCGTCTCCAGGCATCCACGAAGCGGTGCGGCCTGCATGGCGTCGGTTGCTGTGTCTGCTGAGTCACGTGAAGTCACATTTTTGTCATTTTGTAATTTTCGGGTAATTTGAATGTCGAGAGTTTTGAATGTTCACAAATTAGATTGATCAATATCATTTCTTTTTTAATGTTCCCTTCGGTCTATTATTGATTTGAATTATATAAAAGAGTTACCAATTTAAACTTGGTTATGATGCTGCGCAGAGTTTTCTGGTAATAGCATAAAGTTCATACAACGCTTCACCGGGGGGTGGATAACGATGAGGACTTGAAATGTTCGATTTTTTCTCTAAAAGAAACAAATGCAAAGTACTGTTTTTCCATAAACACGATATTCAAGAGAGGAAAACAGGGGGTGAACAGTACGAGTTTTAACAAAACATTAGTCATTAATAATCTCGACCTAATTCAAAGGGACGAGAAGATTATCGCCATGATAAATAATCCTAACACTAGGACATGTCAATTTTAGGTCTTCTGTCATAATAGTTGGTTAACTCTCCGTCGTGGTGGTTGCCAAGGCTCGACAGGAGAGGGTGGACGGAGCTTTCCACCGCGGATGGGCCTTGGAATATAGAGAGAGGAAAACTTCGTACTTACAGTTGTTAAAGTCAAAACTTAGGTTTACCTAAAACTATTTAACAATCCTGAATCTCATCTGCGACTTTGCACTGTCGACATTTTCACCAGAGATTTGTAAACTATACCTTGTAGAATGGCGTTAGGCGCGAGAGTGGTGCGGCAGACCAGGCTAGAGCGGTCCTGCCATTCAGAGTGAACAACGGATAGCAACATTAGAGATGCCAGGTATGTTGTTTTACGTTATTGATAATTACAGTTTGTTCCCTTACAACTATACCAGGCTGTTACTAATCAGTGCCTAAACGTGTCAGTAATTAATATTTTGTTGCTAAAAAAAGTGTGATACAATCCTTAGTTACTACTTTCCTTTAGTCCAAGACTTAGCATTCCCAGATCCCTGTGCCGCTTCCAAGATGCGGATTGGCTTAACCTCCACTCCTTGTTGCCGCCCATGGCGCTGATTAACAGCGCCGAAATCCTTGCCGAATTTGGGAACTTGAAATTGGAGCTCCGCGCTGCTTGCTGGCAAGTTGACGTGCGGAGGGATCCCTACCGTCAGAGGGAAACTGCAGTTGGCATGCGGAGGGAATCCGGCCGCCAGAGGAAAACTGCATTTACGACACATTTCCATTGGAAGTTAATACAATGGTGTAACATATAATACATTCATCTTAACAGTAATACATTATTTACAGGATGTGAATTTCATGTTAATTGTTGTGAGGGAGAGCAATGCAGAACTCGACTTCGCGAGCCCTTACACTGTAATGCAAATTGTTGGTCTGTAGCAGCCAATCGCCTCGCTATTGTCTGTACTATAGCTGCCCAACTATAAATACTGTACATGTTTTCCTCTACGACAAATGTCCTACTAGCGCCTCACTACTTTAATTACTACACCTCATTTAATTCTTGCAGTCACGTGTAACGCAAGTAATTCATAAGTCATTCTCATTATACTTCACGTAATGCTAATTTGTGCTCATTATATTTATGTTCATATGTGTTCATCAAGTAACCTCGTGTTATGCAGTCCGAGGTTCTCACACACGTTACTCTTGTGTAACATACCATAGCACATCTGCTGGCAAGCGGTCATAAAATATGGTTATTAGGCCCATCGTGTATCTTACCATATCCGTCGGGATCCTCCGAATGAAATCTCGTCTTTGTCACAGTGTAATAACCAATCAGCCGAAAACGATAAACATCTACAACATCCATCTCTGACGTCACGTCTGCACAGATCTCTTGATGCCGACTCGTTGTTCATCATCCAGAACCAATCGCCAAATGCGTAAACAACATCAACCGGCACATCACTTCAGTTCTGCCGGCCATGTCATGCCAGGCTATTTTTTGCCACGTATCCAGTATCGTTTTCTCAACCAAGTCTTACTAACTTAATAAAGATAACATCATACATTACTCATAATTAAAAACTATCAATTCCCTTACCTAGATTCAAAACAATATCAGTGTAATTATTCACTACATCAAATCATTACTTCTTCAAGTACTTCATTCCAAATAATCACGTGTTATTTACTGTGTACAGTTGCTACAACGTTCACTAATGGTCGGCTTTACTTCTTTCACTCTCTTTCGCTCAGTTGTACTGCACTCAACTCGTAGCTCAGCTGTTAAACCCAGAACATTCATAGATGTGCTAAATTAACAAGCAAGCTATGTTATAATAGATTGATGTTCTTTTAAAACCTCAACAGAGTTTTACGAAAAAATTCATGTATTGTTCTCATTCAATTAATGTTAGAGCCTGCCGAAACCATATTGTATCGCTTGTAAGCACTCATTCCTGTATGAAGCATTCAGCTCCCATTTCCGTACGTCTGTATGTGCGTATGTCTACCACTGCTGCTCGCTGCGGTCGCTTACTCATGCACGGCCTAGCTGGCTAGCTCGCACAGTCATTCTCTCCCCAGCTACGGAGCAAGCAGGGTGCCAACGGCCCTGCAGCGGTCACCCCTCACTCCGGAACACTTAGTCCTTCACACCTTCGCTGATATGAAGGACTCAATCCTCTACCGCAACAAACTCAACCGTCTCCGAGATCCTTTAACTCTGCATCACTCCCGAGACGTCTCGGGAGTTCCATCATCGTCTACGACTGCTCACCACGAAGCACCTCGCGACCTAACGCTCATCACATCTACAAACAATTATCAGTCCTCCGCCACATCTCAATCGCGTAGTCTCGCCAACTTATCGTCACCGCTGCACATCTCATTCCGCACGCCGAGTGCGCTTCGAGCAACGCGCTACTTCGCAGCGTCTCACCAACCCCGTATGCCCTTAGTTCCGGCCTTACCTCAAAACAATTCACTGTGCTCATGGCTCTAACCACCAGCTGCCGCTCAGGTGTCATAGTCTACAACTACCACACAGCTCTGGCTATCATCACTATTAGGAGCTGTACGTCGGATTCATCAGATTTAGTGCGCCAACCGAGTCGTCACGCAAACTGAGTCCTTCAGTGTAACAAAGCAAACCCAACATTCCGTTCATCATACCATCGTTGCCTATGTCATCAGCACCATCCATGTCACCTTGTTTACGTTTCTATTTATTTTTAGTGACCCGTGCATCATGTCGGTTGTTCAGTTATTACTACTGTGTTGTGATTGCACAGCATTGTGTTCAACTTGCACTTCATAGTGCTGTTTTACCTCGGTGACCTGAGCGAATAATGACGGTAGGCAGGCATTCATATTTCATCGAGAACTCCCAGCAAGCCCTCACCATTCCGTAAGTCCTGATATCGGGTGTTCTTGGTGTTTCATGAAACCGCGGGACTTCCGTGCCGTCTATGTATACATCGTCTTTATTTTATTTCACCGTGATACTATTCATGTTATCTCCATAGTAACGGACTATTGTAACGTGTTTTTCCCGTGAGATGTCCTACCCTCCATATTGTCCGTGTGATCTAGGACGGGCCTATAAATAGTTCAACTCTACGAATCGCGACTAGATCAAGCCATGGCTAGCTGTAGTTTCACCATTAATTTCATTCATGTGTTTGTTATATTGTCATTCTGTCACGTGTCACCATTGAATCCGGTTTTTCGTTGTTATTACATTGCCATCGGTATTTTTGTACTCATTCCACGATGTCTACCGTAGTCTTTCTCTTTACTTCAATATGTATTGCACGACGCGTTAGGTTGTCAACCCTACCCCGGCCTATGGAGGCCACTTGTAAGCCTAGCATCGCTTGATCATATGCATCCTTGCATCTCACCAATGTCAATTCATTCATTACGACGAAATATTCCCAACTTCATGTTATACCAAGACGGTTTCACATTCCACGATGTTATCAATTTTTTAATTGCCAGCTTTGTCCTTGCGTGATGCGCGTCAATCAAATCTTCTTGCATTGCTGTTATCTTGATTCATGTCATACCATTTTATTATGCATAGTCGAAATCATGTCAGTGTTTTCGGTTATTTCATTAGGGGTCATCTACCCCTTTTATTGTTTACAACCGTATCACCATTTTACCAAATGTAACTCATTTTGGTGTGAGTTCGCCCTGCGATTAATTCCTAGTGATCCTTACAATCTATGTAATTCATCCTCAGCATCATTGACTACGTCGCAGTCCATGCTAGCACCGTCGTCATTGTCAATTTTGCATAAGCCTTACGTTTTCTTGTAATATATATAAAAATTTATTTTGCAATCACTCCTTCCGCACCTCGCCGCATCTCTCTCTAGGATTAAAAATAGGTATACAACCGCCGTCGATCAAAATGGCGTCAGATAAGTAAACTACTCAATGCGATTCAACGTACTTATATTTATTCAATACCGCGCCTTTTGCCCGACGTTTCGCTTGTTTCAATTATGTGGCCGATCAGTTTATAACTGCTGTCCCATAACTTTGGTAGCTCAACGGTCAAGTCATGCGCTGAATTCATGGCTGAAGATTGTGAGGACGGCAGGAGATCAATTTTGGCCATTCATCAATTATTATTATTATCAATTATATCACATTCACATAATTATTCATCAATGCGCAATTTTTATAATTGAACTCGTTCATCAATTTATACTTATTATTTCTCGCAATTCATTAGCGCATTTTAATCGCAAGCCCTCATGGGTCATTACCAATTCAATCTTTTCATCATTCAATATTCAACGCACCACCCAGTTATCGTAAGGCCACAGGTCAAAGCCTGTTGATGTGTTGCTGACTATTTTACTACTTGAGTTGCTTGACATTATGTACATTGACACCACAGCTTCTCATGCTTCTTGCTGTTCTATTCGATTTTCTGTGCTAGTTTATAGCTATTGGCAACATTACATAGATGACAATTCTGTGATATTAGAGTCACAAGGGTTAATAGCAATGTAAGGGCTCGCGAAGTCGAGTTCAGCATTGTTCTCCCTCACAACAATTAACATGAAATTCACATCCTGTAAATAATGTATTACTGTTAAGATGAATGTATTATATGTTATACCATTGCATTAACTTCCATTGAAACTGCAGTTTTCTTCTGGCGGTGGGAATCCCTCCGCACGCCAACTGCAGGCTCCCTCTGACGGCGGAAATATCCTTCCGCCCGTCAACTTGCCAGCAAGCAGCGCGGAACTCCAATTTCAAGTTCCCGGGTTCGACAAGGGCTTGGGCGCCACCCAATCAGCGCCAAGGGCGGCAACAAGGAGTGAAGGCTAAGTCAATCCACATCTTTGAGCGGCACAGGGATCTGGGAATGCTAACTCCTGGATTAAAGGAAAGTTGTAATTAAGCATTGTATCACACCTTTTAGCAACAAAATATTAGTTACTGACAAGTTAGGCACATATTAGTACCAGCATGGTTTAGGTGTAAGTGAACAAACTGTAATTATCAATAACGTAAAAACAACATACCTGGCACCTCTAGTGTTGCCATTTGTGGTGCACTCTGAATGGCAGGACCGCTCTGACCCGGTCTGCCGCACCACTCATGCGTGAAACGTCACCCTTCAAGATGATGAATCAACCGGTGTATTCGTCGACAGTGCGAAGTCGCAGTTGAGATTAAATAACACTTTGAAGTTATTTTCAAGTTTTGACTTCAACAAACTGTGGGTATAAAGTTTTCCTTTTTTCTCTTATCCCGTGGCTTATCCGTGGTGGAAAGCTCGTCCATCGTCTCATGTCGAGCCTTGGCAACAACACGACGGAGAGACCTATCAGTATGACAGGAGATAAACAATTGACATTGTACTTGTGTTAGGTAGTTCCTCATGGCTATAATCTTATAGCCCCCTTAAATTCGGTCGAGATTATTGATGGATAATTGTCAGTTAATTCCTGTCTTGTTCACCCCCTCTTTTTCTCTCATGACTATCATGTCTATTGACGAACAGTACTTTGCATTTGTTTCTTTTAGAGTAAAAGTCTATTTTTTCAACTCCTCATCATTATCCCTCCCAGTCAAGCGTTATATAAACGCTAGACTGCCGACGTACCGAAGTTTATTGCAATACGAAAGGTCGTTGCAGTTACATTGATGAACGTTGGATAAAAATGGATTTTATTGATAAAAAACACCTAGTAATTTGTAATAAATATTGATCTGTCTATGCGTGTTGCATTTGAGTACCGCTAGAGTCGATTCTTTCACCTTTGATCTTCTTTATCTACAAAAATTACATTGTAAACACAATAGACATGTGGTCCTTTGTCACTTTTCCGAAGATTCTATAGTGTTCTAGACTGATTCTTTTTTATTTTAGTACCTATTACAAATATGAATAATCAAACGATCCACATTTCAGCCTGGATGACGTGTAAAAGCCTCCCCACACGATGTTCAAAGTCCCGAAAGCCTTGAGTCTTTGACCGATGAGTCATGTCTCCTGGGGATTTCAGCCAATCAACACACACTTTCCTGTGAGTTCATTTGCTGAAATCCCGAGGATTCATGCCTCACCGATCGGAACGCTCAAGACTTTCAGGATTCTGAACATTGTGTGCGGAGGCGTTTATAAGTTTTCGCATGATGTCGACACCGCAGGTAATGATATTTTTACCGAACGAAGATACTCATTCCTAACGCAAAATCAAATTGGAAGGTCAACTTTTTCAAAGTGTTTTTTTTTCCAGTTTCATGTACTTGTCTTCCTTGTTACCTCGTACATGTAGGAACCTGTGCAATTATAGAACTCATTTTAATAGTTTGCTGAAATGTGTTTTTCGCATATGTAACCTCTCACGTTAGTTACCTAATATGTATGAAAATTGTGATTGTTAGGAAAATCATAGGTTCAGTGGATTTAATATAAATCCCATGTTGGGCATTTGTACTCTCCGGTTCTTAATTGCAGGGTATTGTGAAATGTGTATAGGTAGGGATATTCCAATGTCAGCGGACCTAACTCATTTGCATATTTTCTGTATAAATACTACTTCAATGTAACGATCTCTCTTGTCTTGACGCATGAAACAATTGCGAGTAGAGAGTGTCCTCCAACAAAATCCCCTGATTGATGAAATGTGAATTTAAATTTATTTTACATGCTCGTAAGTTGATTTCTTGCTATCCGAAGGAGCTTGTCATGACTCACGTTGAGACTCCGGTAGAAGGAGGCCTAAATCAAATCATATGTTTAAGTTAAGTATACTTAATGAGCAAATATTGTCTTCAGAAAAGTTCATGGTAAAAGACTTGGTACATATTATCTGCGTATTATGGTATTCATTTTTCAATCTGTCATTTTTCCCAAATGAATATTACATATCCGACGGATACAAATCCTAATATCAACATCTATTCCATTTAATAAAATAGAAGTTATCTTACTAACGAAAGAAGTTGCATATTATGAATCAATCAATTTTAATTGATCTTCAGAAAAAAATTGCCCCCTTGCGTCCAGTACTCATATTGAACTTTGTTTTATGAAAATTTCTAGCGGATAATTTCTCAAGGATAATACCTCCAATCATATGAGATCAATGTAAACAAACCCATGCGGGCCCTCAAAGAATTAGTGTCAAATTAGTGTCCACATCCCAGTGTTCAGAAGACTTCCAAAGTTTTACCGTTTGTGTTTGTATGTGTGGCTGTATTCATAATCTAATATAACTTTTGTTATTAACAGTGCTAATAACTCAGTGTAAATATCATGAGAAAATACTTGGAGCAAGGCCCAGTTACGCAGCAGACAGATCGTTACGTTGAAATTGCAAATCTCATTCGTAAGCTTCTTTCTTCACAATCAGCAGGTACCTTAAACCGAAAAGCTAGCAGGTGAGAGTCGTATTTCATGTCATTCAAACTTCTAATGTTGCATACAAAGAGCCTTCTGTGCCATGTAGAGATAAAATCCCTGTGGTGGGTATTCTCTTGTATTTTGCTCAGAATTGTACTTGAAATGCAGTTCTGTTGGAAGCTATTGTAAATGAAGAAAGCCTGTCGCTGTCTGCAGAATTGTGGTAAGAAATACCTAGGTAATATTTTGAAAAGACCTGGAATAGTCTTACAAAGGTTTTATTATGATAATTGAAGATGATAATTTTTTTTTTTTTTATAAATGTTGCAGTAATTCAAGAGAAAATGACCAAGATCTTGAGAATTGTTTTAGTCCAAATGTGTCCAAAAGTTGTTGCATGAGCTTTTCAACACTAATCTTGGAAAAAAAATGAAACTGAATATATTCCAGCATTGACCAGTCAAATATCTATGAATTTCATGGACACCAAACTAGGTAATACTAGGTGGTTTCCTAGTATTATGATTACCATGGTGGATTAAGAGAGTAAATCATGAAATCTTGCTAGCAGCTTTAGCTTCTTGCTAACACTACTACAAAATTTGGCCCTTTCATTTGCTAACCTCACAGACTGGATTCTGTGCACCTGGTATTGCCAAGCCAGACTGGAAATGCCAAGTGCGGATCAGTGTCACTCTATTTAAATAGTGATCCTGGCGAAGTTATGCAAAATTGATCAATCACAAAGTTGCATATGATCAACAGCTCACGCTGCGGAGTTTTGTATAGACGCTATAACTCTGCGGAGTTGTTGAGCAAGGGGGGAGGGAAATGAATATGCGTAGTTGTGGATCAGCACACACCGTCTCACATATGCTGCAGTCAAGAGACTGAACTGTGACGTGTGCAGAAACTTTTATTGTGCGCCCTAGATTTCAGAAAGTACTCAATTACCCCTGACAGCAAATAAAATACATAAACAATGCACTCAGATAAGGTCATTGAGTTTTTACATAGTCATAATTTTTGGTTAAATATATCGTGTGCTCATGCTCACGTAATAGACTTATCTTTTTGAAATACACTGCCATACGGGGGAGTCAGCATTAACTTTGCATTGGGACTCCGGTGGAAGATGGAAGCAACTTCTACTACTACTTGTTAAATACATCTAATATACAGTGAATGATTCCATCTAAAAATTACAACTGATTGTGGTGCAAAGAAACATGATAAATGCCTTGCGAGAAAAAAGTTATCTGTGTAATGTTCTTCGTAATTAGAAACACTTGCTCAAGGTACTAGACCATATTGCAGCTAGCTAATAGGTGACCAACTAAACGTGCAGTGTGAACCAACATCCTTGCATGAAATGGCCTAATTTAAGCAACACACATGCTGCATATATATAGTGACAAGCAGTACAGTTGAAGCAAATGTCCACACAGTGATCAATCTATCAAAGTTGAACTTTTATTCTCACCAGAGTTAGATGAAGCCAACACAGTTCAATTCCAATAGCAAATTCTGCTTAGACAGTCAAACACAGTAGGCAATGGCAATCAAAGATCTGACAGCTCATAATTGAATTAGTCATATTTAGTGCAGAAGAAATATCAGGAAACTTTGAGTGAGCAAAAGTCATCTGATCATCACGAAGGATGCTATTCTCGCCTCTATGTTGGAAATTGTACAAGAGACAGAATTTGGTCCGGACAACTTGAGTGAGCAAAAGTCATCAGACAATCACCAAAAATGCCATTCTTGCCCTAACGTCATGGGTAAACAAGACAAAAAATTCCCTACGGTTCACATCAAACAAAGCTGTTTGACATATGATGGCAGTTTTTTTAGAGGAGCAAATACTTTTTTTAAGAAGCTATGCATCTTCAAATTACCCTGTTTTGTACCCTAGACTATGAAGAACGGGCCCAATTACCCTAGAAATTGGCTCTAATTGCACCACCCTAGACACTACCCTATGAGTTGTTCGATCTTCACAGAATTGGGTATCTTACCCTAGAGTGGAAACACTGGCAAAACAGCAACAGTTCCTGCCTGAAGTATAAATGCAACGATGATGAACGCGCATCATTGCAGATATCACAAATTTCAGAATCTTGTGGCGGAGTTTAGTGATAAGACAAATTTCAGGGGAGCTGCTGCGTAAAGTCTGCATAGTTCAACAATAAAGGCATTAATATCAATGATATACGACAGAGTTATTGACCAAAATATCCTAACGGAGTTGTTAGGAAAATTTTTGCTGAGTTATGCGTACGTCTGATATGAGTACTTTTTCCACCCTGGTTGCCAAAAACAGTTTTTGGGCAATGCACCACCAGAATGGAGGACAAAGCACTGCTGTCAGTGTCACCAAACAGCTGCATACACATACTATTTTTTTAATTACTTCTGATTGAAACAATTAGGTGAGCAAGCCCAACGGAGGGCGGTTCTAAACCCAATGTCAGTCTTGTGTGTCTGGGAGGTGCGGCAGCACTAAACCTACCAAGAAATTGTCAGGCACGTGTTAACCCTCAAAAATACCCCAAATCAAAAATGGGAAATATATATAATCTAACCTAGCCTGAACCTAATTTTTTTGTTTTCAAAACAAATTTAGACACTACTTTTATAAAATATTACTACCAAAAGTTCTCCCAAAGATATAGCTATCTATAATTATGAAGAAAAAGACCCAATGCTGGGCTGACACACAACTTGGTACCATTATGGCCCAAAGTATGAGGAGCCTTCCAGAACAATTAATTTCTTGAGAAAATATGGCTGTACATCTACATAATGTGAGAAAATTAGAAGTCATTTGATATAAATTGCATCAGTGCTCTTCATTTAAAAATTCACAGGA
>SDVV010011517.1:0-15816 GCA_016164225.1 Gammarus roeselii | reverse complement strand
TGAAGGCTCAACGGTCAGTCAAGCGCTGAATCCGTGGCTAGGGATTGTGAGGACGGCAGGAGATCAATTTAGGCCATTAAATTAATAATTTTTATCTTTTAACAATCAATTAAATACATCAATCTTACAATCAAACACTATTATTTTTAATATTATATTCATTCATTATTCAACACTCAATTTTTGCATTAACAAAAACCCACAGATACACCGTATATAATAGTTAATCATTGTCGGTTAAGGTAGAGTAGAGAATCTTATTTAGCTATTTTATAGTTTGTGGTGTATATTTCGATTGGTTATCATGGGAATATATCTGTATTAATATAAATTCGCCTAATTTCATGGAATATTGTGTATAAAGTACTCCTATTGGATGTAATGATCCAAAATACTGGTAGGTTTTACCTCTCGACACTGGATTTGGGTCCGGTTCATTGTCATCTTGGAGAACTATTCTATCGGATTTATGTGGAGTGGTAATGTTAAAATTCTTCAATAATTTAATGTTCATCTCAATTATGTTATCCGCTTGCGCGTCTTGACTAGATGCTTATTTCCGCACGTCTTCATTTTTTAAATGTTTGTGATCCGTTTGCAGTTTAGTCACCTAGAAGTTATTGATCAATTCAGGCTTTGTTATGAAATTGCGTTCTAATTCAGAATATATAACTAATTCGAGCATTCACTAGATCCACTGCAGCGTTTTTTCACTAAAAGTTTGCAATGACGGCAGTAAACCTAACCCATCCTAATCTAATATGTCCAAGGATTGTATACATTTTTTTCCCGTTTCATACGTATGTTAGTTACTTTATCATTGATACAAGCTGTATTCCGATCAAATCTATTCATTTGTCTCTATAGTTTTACCAATCATTAGCAGATTGTGTGCCTGCATAAATATGTATATTTTTCCCTTTGCTTGTTACATGTCCAGTAATTTCTTTTAATTTCAAGTAATGTTAGGTGATCGCTCGTTAGTAGACTGTAGAGTTCCATCCATAAACGATTGTTATGGATGTTAAAGCGTTAGTAAGTTTTATGTATGTTTTTTTACTGTTAGATATAAAAAAAATCGTGGTGCTGGATGTGTTGCTCCTACCATTTTCATTTATCATAACGAATATTGAATAAATCCACTCAAACATATGTACTACAGATCTATAATGTATGGTCGGCAGTCAACAAGATCTAGGATATAATCCATGTCTAAAGTACATAATTAGCGAAGTATATATCAATGTACGACAACATAGATCAAATATCAATGAATGCAAAAAGAAATACCATACACTACCAAATACATTAATACTTAGGCAACTGAACCTAACAGTCATCCTAACCAATAGTTATGTATTTTTATTCAAGTTTGATGCTTATGTATGATATTGATATGTATGAAACTCTTCATTTGGGCTGTATATTTATCATATCAAGATCAGTTTGAATACATTTCTCCAATCTAATCCAGCAAATATCCTTTTGCAGATGTTTGGAATTCAGAACTCTATCGATATATCTGTTACATATTTGGATGAGACTCAACAGGTAGGATCCAGGAAAGCAAATTCACTTCAATTTGTTACTTATTTTAATGTGGAACAGTTTCACGCGATGTTAGGTTCAAATATCTAGTCATCCTATCTAGCTTAACCAATATGTATTTATTTTCATTCAAGTTTGATGGTTATGTAAGATATTTAGTACTTATTTTGTGCGATATACATATCAAATCACTCCACATAGTTATACTTTTTACGTTTTATAATATCGCACACCATGTACACACATGATCACTTCTGGACGCATTTACAGAGTTGTTAGCCTCACTGTGTAAGTACATACACAAATTGGTATGCATATACAGCGTCGGTTACCATCTGTAGCATTTAACTCAGATCTATGATTTTTTTAATTAGAACAAAAAGAGTCCCTCGTTCTTGTTACAAGATATTTTATGTGGACCAGCTTCACGTCATGTTATGTGAAAAGAATTAATCATCTTAACCTAACCTTTTCTAACCAAGAATGATATATTGTCGATCATCTTTTCATTCATACATATGTTACTTATTCATCGTTCTATGATATATTCATATCCATCCTCTTCACTCCGCTCTACATTTTGATCTATCCTATGCAGTTTTGATTAGCACTTACAATTTTGATCTACAAATTGTCAAATGCAAATTACATCGTTTGTTTTGATTGTTGTACATTTTCATATGATTCTTGATTTTACATGTTATTCACACTCGTCAAAACGTATCCTAACCTAACTTTATGTATGGTATTCAGTCATTGCTATATACATATGAAGCCCTCCAAACGACTCTAACTATCACTTCAACATATATACTATTTATTTCGTTGTCACTCTCATCCCATATTAGTTAGCAGAGAGGACCAATTTTCAAACTTAAATGGTTTGAATGTTACGGGTAATTCATATTATTTTTGATTTTGACACAATTCTTCATCACTTTATCATGTTATTCACACCCATCATAACCTAACCTAACATTACGTACGGTATTCAGTCATCGATATATACATATGATCCCCTCCAAACGACTCTAAATATCCCTTTGACATACATGTTATTTATTTCGTTGTCACTCGCGACCCGTATTAGTTACCAGGGAGGCCCCATTTTCAAACTTGGATGGATTGAATGCTACAAGTATTTCAAATTTGTATCCAGTTTCCTACAAACGGACACATAGTCTCACACTGTGTTTTTACTTTATTTACTTCAATAACTCCACTTGACTCTACAACCTGTGACAACTTGCATCTCTGATTTTGATTTTTTCCTATAATTTTCATATTCTTGACGATGACTTTGTTTCAAGATCTGATTGGACTATGTTTTAAATCATACCAATCTGTAACACAGCTAAATCACTTACCTCGAGACAGGTTTCTGGCATCATTTCACGCCTTGAAACATATTCTTCTACTGATTTCGACAATTCGGTGTTACCTCCGACTGACACGATGTTCGCAATACATTACTCAACCTTCGAGTTTAGGATAATATAAACATTTCATTGAGGACATACATAGTTTTATTAGTATTTATTGGCATTATTTACAGACCTTGCTGGCATCATCAATAACATCTACCTGTTTATTTTATTTTATACAGCATTGTTCGTCATCCAACCGTATTTGTCATCACTATATTTCAGTATACTCTCAAAATCCTTCATATACTGCATCATATCTTTGATGCGAATACCAAAGGCTGTTCCGTTCCCGTGTGTCCACAAATGTATTATTTCTTCTTCTTGAACCTTAATTATTCGAATTTCCTGCAATTCAAAGTCATTATGAGCTTCATCATTGAGAAATTTTGCATACGATCCAGTTTTTCTTTTGTTCTCAGGTACAATTTGTTGTCCACTACCTCAGCTTTATTACAATCATGATGAAGATTTTCCACTTGGATCATATCAATTTCGAGATTTGCTTTTCTTATTCCCCCTATAGTTACTTACACACCAATGTAACGCGTCCACATTAGTTACTCAAACCAGACTTCCTTTTTCCTGCATCCTTTTTTGAATGATATCTCCCACTCTTTTGATTCTTGTTTGTCTATTCTGAGATAACTGTTATTAACAACACTAGTCAATATTTATCCAATCCGACTCATATCATCTTCGGAGACTGCTCCTTCCAGCACTTGTAAACAAATTTTTCTGATATGGATGTTCATTTTTATTTATTCTATGACGAAACGTGTGTTTCCGCTTGATCTCAACGTATCACTGACTCCATTCTCGGTATATAGCTAGCTATTATAAGTTGATTACATGCGGTTTTTCACAAAACATTTGGCCTAACATTACTCGCCTAGGTCATCAACTGTCTATGTGTATAGGGCTGTGTACTTATGTCAATGTTTATGTTCCAGCGTATGTACATGTTACATGAGGTAAAAATGTATAACACAAATTTAAAATTCAAAATTTCAATAAAATTTCAAATTTTCGAGGGATGCCAGAGCCAAGTCGGTCTATTGAAGTGATAACTTGGCTATTTAAGCAAGGTGTAATCCCAAGAAAATTTGAAATTTTATTGAAATTTTAATTTTAAATTTGTGGTACACATTTTTACCTCATGTAACAAGTACATACGCTTGAACATACACATCCACATATGTACACAGCCCAATACACATATACAGTTGATGACCTAGGCGAGAAAAGTTAAACCAAATGTTTTGTGAAAAACCGTATGTAATCAACTTATAATAGCTCACTGGATACCGAGAATGGAGTCAGTGATACGTTGAGATCAAGCGGAGACACACGTTTCGTTATAGAATAAACAAAAATGAACTTTCCTACCTCAAAATTTTGTTTATGAGTGCTGGAAGAAGAAATCTCCGTAGATGATATGAGTCGGATCAAATAAATATTGACTAGTGTTGAAAATAACAGTTATCTCAGAATGGACAAACAAGAATCAAAAGAATGGGAGATATAATTCATATATGGATGCAGGAAAAAGGAAATCTGCTTTGGGTAACTAATGTGGACGCATTACATTTGTATGTAAGTAAGTTTAGTGGGAATAAGAAAAGCAAATCTCGAAATAGATATAATCCATGCGGAAAATCTTCATCATGATTGTAATAAAGCGGAGGTAGTGGACAACAATCTATACCTATGAACAAAAGAAACACTGGATCGTATGCAAAATTACTCAATGATGAAGCTAAGAATGACTTGAATCGGAGAAGATTCGAATAATTCAGGTTCAAGAAGAAGAAGTAATACATTTGTGGACACATGGAAACGGAACAGCCTTCGGTATTTGCATCAAAGATATGATGGAGTATATGAAGGATTTTGATAGTATACTGAAATATAGAGATGACAAGTACGGTTGGATGACGAACAATGCTGTATAAAAAAAAAAGTTAGATGTTATTGATGATGCCAGCACGGTCTGTATATAATGCCAGTTAATACTAATAAAACTATGTATGTCCTCAATGTAATGTTTATATTATCCTCAACTCGAAGGTTGTGTAATGAATTGCGAACATCGTGTCAGTCGGAGGTAACATCGAACTGTCGAAATCAGTAGAAAAATATGTTTCAAGGCGTGAAATGATGCCAGAAACCGGTCTCGAGGTAAATGATCTAGCTGTGTTACAGATTGGTGTGATTTAAATCATAGTCCAATCAGATCTTGAAACGAAGTCATCGTCAAGAATATGAAAATTAAAGGAAAGAAAAATTAAAATCAGAGATGCAAGTTGTCAAAGGTTGTAGAGTCAAGTGGAGTTATTGAAGTGAATTAAGGAAAACATGGTGTGAGACTATGTGTCTGTTTGTATGAAACTGGATACAAATTTGAAATACTTGTAGCATTCAATCCATCCAAGTTTGAAAATGGGGCCTCCCTGGTAACTAATACGGGTCGAGAGTGACAACGAAATAAATAACATGTACGTTAAAGTGTTATTTAGAGTCGTCTGGAGGGAATCATATGTATATATCGATGACTGAATACCGTACGTAAGATTAGGTTAGGTTATGATGGGTGTGAATAACATGTTAAAGTGATGTAGAATTGTGTCAAAATCAAAAATAATATGAATTACCCGTAACATTCAAACCATCTAAGTTTGAAAATGGGTCCTCTCTGCTAACCAATATGGGATGAGAGTGACAACGAAATAAATAGCATATATGTTAAAGTGATATTTAGAGTAGTTTGAAGAGCTTCATAGATAGCTATATAGCAATGACTGAATACCATACATAAAATTAGGTTAGGTTAGGTTTTGATGAGTGTGAATAACATGTAAAACCAAGAATCATATGAAAAATGTATAACAATCAAAACAAACGACGTAATTTGCATATGACAATTTGCAGATCAAAATTGTAAGTGTGAATCAAAACTGCAGAGGACAGATCAAAATGAAGAGCGGAGTAGAGAGGATGGATATGAATATATTATAAAACAATGAAAAAGTGACATATGTATGAATGAAAAGATGATCGATAATATATAATTTTTGGTTAGAAAAGGTTAGGTTAAGATGATTAATTTTTTTCACGTAACATGACGTGAAGCTGGTCCACATTGAATATCTTGTAACAAAAACGAGGGACTTTGTTTTGATGAAAAAAACATAGATCCGAGGTAAAATGCTACAGATGTTAACCGACATTGTATATGCATACTAATATGTGTATGTACCTACACAGTGAGGCTAACAACCATGTAAGTGCGTACAGAAATGATCATGTGTGTACATGGTGTGTGATATAAAAAAAACGTATAAAAATATAACTACGTGGAGTGATTTGATATGTAAATCGCACAAAATAATAACTAAATATCGTACATAATCATCAAATTTGAATGAGACTAAAGAATTATTCGTTAAGCTGGATAGGATGACTAGATATTTGAACCTAACATAGCGTGAAACTGTTCCATATTAAAAGAAGTGTAACAAATTGAAGTGAATTTGTTCATTTGGAACCTAACTGTTGAGTTTCATTCAAATATGTAACAGAGATATAGAAAAAATTCTGGACTCTAAACATCTGCAAAAGGATATTTGCTGGATTAAATTGTAGAAATTTATTCAACTGATTTTGATATGATAAATATACAGCCCAAATGGAGAGTTTCATACATAAAAATATCATACATAAGCATCAAACTGGATTAAAAATACATAGCTATTGGTTAGGATGACTGTTAGGTTAGGTTGCCTAACTATTATTGTAATTGGTAGAGTATGGTATCTCTTTTTGCATTCATTGATATTGGATCTATGTTGTCGTACATTGATATATATTTCACTAATTATGTACCCTAGACATGGATTATATCCTAGATCTTGTTGACTGCGGACCTTTCATTATAGATCTGCAGTAAATATGTTAGAGTAGATTTATTCAATATTCGTTATAATAGATGAAAATGAAAATGAAAAAAGCTCACATAAACTTTTTGAACTCTACAGTCTACTAACGAGCGATCACCTAACATTACTTGAAATTAAACGAAATTGCTGGACATGCAACAAGCAGAGTGAAAAAAAAATTATGTAGGCGCACAATCTGCTTCAGATTGGTAAAACTATAGAGACAAGTGGATAGATTTGATAACAATAAAGCTTAAATCAAGGATAAAATACCTTATAATGAGGATGAAAACGGGGAAAATAAATACAATCCTTGGTCGTATTAGGTTAGGATGGGTTAGGTTTACTTCCATCATCACAAACCTTTAGTGAAAAAACGCTACAGTGGTTCTGGTAAATGTTCGAATAAGTCATATGTTCTGAATTAGAACGCAATCTCATAACAAAGCCTGAATTGATCAATAACTTCTAAGTGTCTAAGCTGCAAACGGATCACAAACATTTATAAAAGTTAGACGTGCGGGAATAAGCATCTAGTAAAGACGTGCAAGCGAACAACATAATTGAGATGAACGTCAAATTATTGAAGAATTTTAACATTACCCCTCCACATAAATCCGATAGAATAGTTCTCCAAGATGACAATGAACCGGACCCAAATCCAGTGTCGAGAGATAAAACCTACCAATATTTAGGATCATTACATCCAATAAGCGTATTTTATACCCAACATTCCATGAAGTTAGACGAATTTATATTAAATACAGATATATTTCTATGATAACCAATCGAAATATACATCAACGACTTTAAAATAGCTAAATAAGATTCTCTACTCTACCCTAACCGACAATGATTAACTGTTATATACGGTGTATCCTACCACACCCAGATGATAAATCGAACTCAATTATGGAAAGGTGTACGGCCAATCAATACACGAAGTCGATGAACTCTACCGATCATATAAAAATATAAATAATCCTGCACTTTAACTCCTAATGTGGTCTGGTTCAGGAAAAAAACAAATACTAACATTACAGCTATACCGAAAATAACTGACATTTAACACTGAGTTCATGAGAATGAAGTTATTTTTTACTACGATACCTGATCAAATCTAAAACAAAATTCATAGACCTAACTGATGCTATGCCCCTAGTAGTACAAATCCAAGCCCACTGTGTCATCACAACAAACTCTGCAATGCTTTACTAGGACACTTCTCAGTAATCTATCACTGATATATAACAAATTTCAAAGGAAATTCCAGTCATAGTACAGTACCTCAGACGTATCATGCATCTGTTTAGTCCGTTATCTCTGAGCAACGTCGAGCCAAGTCACATCCTGGACATAACCAAGAAACTATACACAGTTACAGTTGTCAAGAATGGGCCTGACATGAGTCTCAAAGAGTGTGGCCATAAAAATCTGGGGATCTGTTCACTGACGACCTAAGAAAAACACTACAACGGTGAGCAGCTTGTCGGATAACCTCTCTAACAAACACACGGAAGATAAGACTGACATCTACAAGACTTAAAAAATATCACGTTGAACTTGAACGAACTCCAAATGACCACCAAAAGATTGTAAACCACCTCGATACCAGGACCCATCCATCCAGTAAATCGTCCTCTAAAACCTTACACTATACGCTTGCTAGCTTCAATAACGATATTCCACAAAGATGCAGTACGGACTCACACCTCATATACATACATTCCTATGATTATCGTGGAAAAAAAGCATACAACAGCAATAACTCTAAAAAATAGCTAAACAAGATGCTCTACTCCGCTGTAACCGACAATAAAATTGTAATACATTGAGTATCCATCCTAGTAAATCGGCCTATTTACACAAATAGGCATAAACAGAACGAGGTTCTTGCCTAGGGGACTCTCTAACTCCTTCTAAATATTGAAGATTGTTCCTACAATAAACATATAATAACCTAACAGCAAGACCAAGTGTGTAACAAATGGGATCTTTTATATCTATAATAACGACGTCAAACATTGTGTCATGATGTAAGAAGATATATAAAACACTAAAAAACATAGAGCATGTGACTAAATTATACCTGAAATAATGTTATACATTGTAGATACACACGTGATAAATCCTAATGTTGCGATATTGTATAAATAACCAACAGATTGCACTGAAGATGGGAACTGTACAGAGAACGTGCAAAACTAAACGAAAATATACTAAAACGCTCGAGTCATAACAAAGCAAGAAGATCGAATCTCTACCATACACAAAACATACAATAAAACCGTGACGAACGAGAAAGAATTAACATGTAACCAAACAAACAACTAACGCGAAAAAGATACCAGGACATACACTCCAACTCAGCCCAAAACTGGGTTAAAATACATTTTCTTCAACAAAGGTACCATGACTTAATCGTAACAGAATGACATATATACATATTAAAATACCAAAATGATGCAATAACTGATCAATTATGCCTGAAATAATGTGGAAGATGCAAACCTAAAATATCCTAAAAATTCTATAAAAAAGCAACATGAATCAACCGATCATCACTAAGTATACATAACACAATCTATTAACTTACAATAAATCCATATCGTTCAGCTACTCTCGCTATTGGAATACCACGTCAATGGAATACCGATATATCTGGTTAAAAAACTGGATCATGCAATATGCTGTAGATAGATTTTCTGTGCAGATGTTGCATCAACCCATAATACAATCATCAACTCGCCACCTACCTGACTAATAATCTATACTTTTCCTTTAGATAATATATACATATAAAATAAATAGATGAAAAACACAATATTGCCTAAAATTCAATATCAGGTTGGTACCATACAGGGTCGATTGCACAATAAGGCTGCAAATTGAGTTATAAGACATACCTACCACACTAATCCTATTACCAGTATATAAAGTGATAAATGAATATAACAGACAAAGTATCCCAACCCCAACCACTACGAGTCTGTAGAGGACAAATGTCCCTACAATTGGTACTAAAATAGAATGATAAGCATTACCTTGTTCATGGTGCTCATTCAAATAGGCCGAATCATGGGAGCCGACATATCTAAACTGTAAGTTTCAGACAAGACTAGTTTGAACTATTTTGCTAGCGGCAACATCGAGTAAGCCTGCAGCAAGGCATCGTGAACCAGCACTCATTCGAAAAACATTTACTTAGTGCGTGGTTCAGTGAGTCTGCCTGCCAATACTGGGTAAGTTCTCCAGTTCATATTAAGAGTTTCATTAACAGCATCTTTTTAAGCATTTAGGAGGGCCTAGAATATGTATATAAATATAGTGATAAGTTATTAAGGATTCATCATACATTGACAATATGTGTACTGGTCAGTCCAGAGTACAGCACCAGGCTGCAAGTGATGTGGCCTGATTTTGTGATTTGTAAATATTGTAATATAGGTAGACAAAATAGGAATATTTTAACGCAATCTTAGATTATTAAAGCTCTTTCCTAGTTTCATGCTTAAAGCTAGCTAAATATACTATAGAAACCCTTATTCATTTTGTAAGATGAATAATGTCAAACCATGTGGCAGCCAAGCCTGACAGTATTTTGTGTCAGCTAGAAAAGAATTTCAGCCGGTATATTATGTTCCTTATGAGCCCTACTGAATCATAATTCCACACATATTTCATATGCAGTGTTATAATTGTCAAAATTGGAATTCCATTTAAGAATTATATTTCATAACAGCCAATTCTAAAATATAGGGAGTCATTACCACTTGGCGGAGCCATTTCCTCCAATCTTTAACTTCAATAACAATTTATGCTGACTACTTAACTAGACTTGTGGGTACAAGACTGAGCTCAAACTTTCCATTCAATTAAAGGCACATATTGTTGCCTGCGGCTTTAGTGGGTGAACATAAAGGTCTTAACAAAGAGACCTTACTCCTTGTAACAAAAGGAATTGTTCCACAGCCCGGACCCGGGGGGCCCAGCCAGGCTACTTGGGGAGCCCCTACAATGGGAGTTCATAGGACCAAGAGTCAAAAGAAACGGTCCTTACCAAGAACGCCACAACATGCCCTGGATCCAGCTATCGCAGTCATCCCGGCAGCAGGCGTCTTTCTTGAACACCAGGTTCAAGACCAAGCCGGGGTAGCCCAAACGATGGTGCCCCACGAGCATTGTCTTCCAGTCCTGGTCTGCTAATTTGTTTGTGTTGCATTGTACAACTTCAATTCATTAATCAATTCATGAGGCAAATTAACTGCCTTCTTATTCATTCCCTTCCTATTCTCTTGTTGTCAACTTGAAAATCTTGTGAGTATCTGAGATTGAAAAGCCATTGTAGCTGCGGTACAACCTTGAAAATAATGTGATAAATTGACAGCGTGACCAATATGTCTTTTCATTCATCATCAAATATATAAGCAAAATGGTACCATGCAATTGTAAGTACCGCATGAATGATATAGCTATATAACTACATTATATAAAAACATCACAACTAATTTATTTCGAACTAGTCTTTTGACCTCATAAAGCTAGTGACCCGAAAGGTCTACCAATCAACCATCGAATGAGTCAATTTTACCCTCAATTAAATAATAATACAAACATATATGTATAGACAAATATAGGAACAATAAAACATTTAAAAACATATAACAAAATATTCACTCAAACACAGCAATAAACTACGGAAACAACTGATAAGACAAAGAACAGGCAAGAGCAAACTCACCTAATTTTCCAGGGGCGCTTCCAACTTTCTGCCTAGGGGGTTCCTCTACCGCACCCACCAGAAATCGTATAAATATATATAACGAGCAACAGTTAGTGACCAAGCGTACCCAAGCATTGAAATGCTAATACCTTTATGTAAATATATAACCTATTAACAATCGGATAATCCGAAAAGCTATCCGTCTGTCCGCTCACTGACTCCCGTCCTACCCTACGCCTCCAGCTCTCCGTTTTTGCGCGAACCGCCGTACGCCCGCTTGAGTCAAAGGTTGCATGCATCGCGGTTGACCCTACCCACCGGCCAAAAGTGACTCTAGAAGGCGGTTTTTGGACCCATACTATCTACTTTAACGAAGATCATTTTGCCATTCTGCGTGTGTGAACTCGTTCTAATATTACTACCACTCAGCGCAAACTATCCGAGCTGATCCGCTTCCATAGAAACAGGTGATTGTTGGCATATAAAAGTGTGTCTCCCTAACAATGTATCAATATTGCTCATTCACGCTTAAGGGTTTTGTCTTTTTTATTGTTGCCTTTTCAATGGCCTTGTACATTTAAAGACTTGACCGGAAAGGGACAATTTGAAATGGTATTTGCGTTCAAGTTTAGTTTATTGGAAGATTGATTATAATTATAATTCAACAATTTTGTATACCACGTGTAAAAGATCAAGATAGTAAGAGGAGAAGACAATTGCTGTGGTGACATTTACGTTACGCGACAGTTTGTCAAATTAATCGCTGCCTGACGTAACGTCGGTGAGGAACATTGTCATCTACACAAAAAAAAAGTTAATTATAATAAATCATTTTCCTGCCCCGTCCGACCGCTAAGTTGCTGGCCTGTTTTGTGGGCCAGTGCAAGACTACAAGTAGGATGGGTGTAGTGGTTTCGCGCCTTCGTGGCCTCTGCGGGGCTGAGAAGAGACAGACACAGTTATAGAAATAGTACGTACGATTTTTGAAGCCAAAGAGACTAGTTATGTACACAAAATCCTGGGTATCCACTGAACAAGATGGCTTCCTAACACATACCTATTGCGTGGTTGTCACCCGAGAGAGGGTTGGGTGACCGGACCGCAGGCTACTCTACACTGCTGCTGATTGCAGGTGACAACTAGTGTATTACATGCGACTCACTGCTACCTGTCCGTGTCTACTCCCCACTCTACACGATAGCTTCCACACTGACTTGAAAATGATTTAATATTAGGTAAATATAGACTGGAATTTATTCTATGCCTAGCCTATGTGTCGTTATGTTGTTTCTTGGAAGATTGGTGTTGTTGAGCATCTGCAAGGCTCCGGCATTCGACCAGGGGTCTTTACCTTCTGGTGAGGATGTGGGATGCCCCGAAACAGAGTTGCACGGTAGCGAGGTAGGGCCTCCTATTTTCTAGTGCGGTTCTGCATTGTTCGGGGTTGTTACTGAGACATAACTCCGTATATAGGTTAGGTGATTATTTGGTTTATTAATGGGAGACCAGTTGACAAAACCAGTTTAGTTGAAAAGGTGAAGTTAAAGTTAGCTTCTGTAAGCTGTAATAATTCAAATGTACTCGGTGCTTGCAATTTCAAGGCACCTTCGATACGTTTCAAATTAAAATATGAATTTATTTATTCAGAAAATAAGCACCCTGGGGCGTAGCTCTTGAGGGGCTCTGTGCATAAATTTCTGACTCCAAAAATGAAAGAATTCTTATTCAAATTATTAACTTATGTGAAATAGGGTTCCGTATTATTTGCACGCACCTATACCAGACCAGGACAAGGACATGACATGAGATCCATTTTTGGTATTGTAAAATTATAAATTCCCAACGTAACCGAGAGAAGAAATCCGAGGTAATATAGAAGGGGAAAAGAAGGGAGATAGGAAGGTGGGCAAGAAAATCAAAGACGCTGTTGCTTCAGAGCGGGTAATCTTGTCACTGGTGTAGCTTGATTTACAGTGATGGAAGCAAGGTCCACGAGTTTGGTTTCGGAGGCGTGCCAGCAGGAGGTTGGCGTACAAACAGAGGTAGTTGATGCACTGTTGTTCTGCGCCAATCCGCAGCATAAAATGAAGGCTGGTCTTCTGATTGTATTAAGGATATAATCCTGAATCTGGAAGAACCTTTCGAGTCACTTGTCTTCGGGTCACTAGGTTTATGAGGTCAAAAGACTAGTTCGAAATAAATTAACTTTGACGGTTTTATATAATGTAGTTATATAGCTATATCATTCAAGCGGTACTTACAATTGCATGGTACCATTTCGCTCATATATTTAATAATGAATGAAAGAACATATCGGTCACACTGTCAGTGTATCGCATTATTTTCAAGGTTGTGCTACAATGGCTTTTCAATCTCAGATACTCACAAGATTTTCAGGTTGGCATCAAGAGAATAGGAAGGGAATGAATAAGAAGGCAGTTAATTTGCCTCATGAATTGATTAATGAATTGAAGTTGTACAATGCCATGCAAAACAAACAAATTGGCAGTGGGAAACTTAGCTAATTATGGTGGTTTCCGCAAGAGACCAGGACTGGCAGACAATGCTCGTGGGGCACCATCGTTTGGGCTGCCCCGGCTTGGCCTTGAGCCTGGTGTCCAAGAAAAAGGCCTGCTGCTGGGATGACTGCGATAGCTGGATCCAGGGCATGTTGTGGCGTTCTTGGTAAGGACCGTTTCTTTTGATTTGTGGTCCTATGATCTCACATTGTAGGTGATCTCCGGGTAGCCTGGCTGGGCCCCCCCGGGTCTGGGCCAGTATTGGCAGGCGGAATCACTGAACCAAGCACTAAAAATATTATCGAATGAGTGAATTGGTTCATTGCCTTGCTGCAGGCTTACTCGATGTTGCCGCTATCAGAATAGTTTAAACTAGTGGTCTGAAACTCACATTTTAGATATGTCGGCTCCCATGATTCGGTCTATTTGAATGAGCACCATAAACAAGAGAATGCTTACCTTTTTCTTGTAATACCAATTGTAGGGACACTTGTCCTCTACATCACTCACCCCTTAGAACTGAAGCGAGCTGAAGTTATGATTTATGATAACTGTGAAGCTTTGGGCTGATTCTGTAGGGCAGAGTGGCTTCCAACCTTGGCGTGCCGGGACCCTGGCGAGTTGTGCGAGTGAAGGTACAAACTTTTCAAAGATCTAATAAAGGCATTACTTGCGTTAATCTACAAGTACTTACTCATCAAGACACCTGGAGACTGTTGACACCTTAATGTTGCTGCGGCTGAGCTTTGCATCTATGGGTAGCTACATTGTAATTTTAATACCAATTGTAGGGACACTTGTCCTCCCCAAACCTCTTGAATAATATTTTTTTAAGTTACCAATGAATGTCATGTAATGATGAGCATGTTTGGCATGTTAATTATTTTTCATTGAAACGTGGTAAAGGGACAAGTGAAATTCATAATTTCTCAGTCGAGCCTTTACCACTACTATAAAATTAGACATTTCACAATGTCTTCACTAGCTAATTGTATTCACACTACATGAAGACACTTGCCACACGGTAACTAGCTTTGGCATGTTGTAGCAGTTCATGCTCCACCAACTAATGATGATGTTTTAATTAAATAAAACAACACTAAACGTCTTGAGAGTCTAAGACACGTGAGCTTGAAGAGGTCCTTAATTGACCCTACACATTATACGTGCATCACAAGCACCCATTACTACTAAGCAATCTCATCTTTTGATCTCATTGTTGCATCTCTCTGTAGGTAGCTACAACATTTCAGTTCAGCTAATACAAACTGCTTACAACCAGAGATGGGCATCGGTACAAAAAATTGCTAAGGCGATACCGGTACTGCGGTACATCAAAATCATATAAGGCGATACCGGTACCCGATACTTTACAAATTCTCAAGGCGATACCAGTACCCGATACATGTATCGGCGATACATGTATCGCAGTACATTACCATTATATTTTATATCGGGAATAAAAACATTCAAAATGATTAAACAATGTACTGACGTGAACATTTTTTATTTTATTGATTCAAACCACTCAGCATGTGATCAGAAAAGGAAGATTCACTCTACATTGATTTGAAATAATGAGTATATGATTAGAAGAAGAAGAAGATTTACATTGCATTTATTTTAATCACTTAGCATAAGAACAGGAAAAAAAGATTCCCATT
>SDVV010011516.1:0-15816 GCA_016164225.1 Gammarus roeselii | reverse complement strand
TCTCTCTCTCTCTCTCTCTCTTTCTTTCTTTCTCTCTGTAGGTGAATAAATTATTGTTAATATCATGCTGCATAATATTTATTTTCATGACAGTGTTATTCCTACCGAATCTCGCCCAATTGTCATTCATTTGCTTTTCTGAATTCTTCATTTTCTTGTTTGGTTGTTTACCTTATTTTGTTTTACCTTAACACATAAGCTATCACATGGGGAATTGTGTTGATAATGTATCATTATTCAGTCAATGGAGGGTGAATATTTTTACTGTCTTGAGTATTTCGAATTATCATTGCAATTGAGATTCAAATCATAAATAGTTCAAGCATTGTTGGACATGGTCAATCCCGAGCGCGGAATACATTTCTTTAGGATCAAATCGCAGAGGGATTGCGACCGGTTTTGGGTTTCTATTCAAATGAACTAAATATTTCTGGAATTGGAAAGTACCTCGAATTTATTGAGAACGACAGATAATCAAATGTACACTAAATTTAGTCGAACGTAAAGGTAATTGACTCTAAGGAATGAAAGAAAACTATGAAATGAAAAATATCAGAATCAGATTCCATGAGTGTACCAACAAATTCATTTTAATGTCTCTTTCAAAATAACCTGAACCCTTTTTGACAATGCTATTCACAATGTGTGGGTCGCAGGTTTGAGGATACAAAGCGCTTCTTAGAAGGTCATCATTGTATAAATCGCGTCGCTGTTACCCCAATACTGGAGCGATAACGATCAATGTCAGAGTAAGCACAACAGCCTCTGTGTTTAGAATGGTGGAGATAAATGTGTTGTATTATTACAAGCTAGACACAACACATCGCTCCCACATGGCGTTCAAAATACGTATTTATGACTGAATCACAGCTGTCTACAACAGCCTGCCAAATACAGTTGGACTTTCTGAGCACAAAACCATCCCGATAGAATTTTAACTACATTGAATCAGGTTACACCCAGCGTCCTAAAGACTGCATTTTTTTCTTACAAGTTAGGATTTGTGAACAATTTCTACTCAGTAACAATTTAAAATTCACATTCATTCTAGATCTGTTGCTTGATAGATCGGTGCATTCAAGAAGACAGAACAAAGCCTATGCCAGCGGCTCCTTATGGTACATCATAGCCGCGAAGTCAAGATACGACGTAATATGAACGTGGGACCATATGAAACTGCAGATGTTAGAGAAGATGATGCATCTCAAAAGTACCTATATTACTTCTGACAACATTTTTTTACCATTGCCAAAGTGATCGTTCCAAAAACATTAACACCTTAAGCAAATGTGTTGTTCTCGTTGCTGTCAAAGCCACGCATTGCGACTCCCAACGTTGGGCAAATACGACGGGAACGGGAAAAAAAATCTTTCAAACGCTTTAACATCAATCGATCCATCATTCGCCGTTTGCATTTTATAGCGAGGGGTTGATTTACCCTCGTATTTGTTTCAATACTGCGTGCAGAGCTGACGTAAATAGGAGCCTGCATGTAACTGAATCCCTTCTGATGAGCTTGAGGCATTCTGAACTAAACGTTCAATGAAATATGATTTAGAATTTATGCAAGAAAACGGTCGTTTCATTAGAATATTTATTATAATTGGGATCGAGAAAATATTGTTCCGTGGGTAAATAAAAGTGGGTTTTGGAAAAAACGAATCGTGTGTTACTGCTCGAATAAACTGAGAGCGTGGATTATTGGTCTGAGGGACAAGCATGTTATTAAATATGCTGCCACATTATTTGGGCACTCATTGTATACGTGGAATAAGTGATTTAATCTTGCATAATTGCAATAGGTATCTCAAAGGGTTGATTCTCTTAATACTGCTTAAAAACTTTTCGTTTGAACCGTGATACCTCTTCAAACGTTTAACTCATTGACTAACAACTATTAGCTATGCTAAAATTAATATTATTCCCACCTATTCTTTCAAAGCCCCCAACGCTAATTAGGATACAACATCAGAGCCAGCACTGCTAATAGAATTTCTCGCATTTTACGCTTTCTAACACCATCAACTAATTGGTCTTTCTTGAACTCAGGATACAATCAAAAATACTTAATAAATTAAGAACCTTCGAAATGGTTACCATATGAGAAAACATGAAAACATGAAGAAAAAAAAAGAAATATGTATAGAAAACAGCTAGAAGGGCTGCTAATAGCAGCCAGAAAAGAGAGATGTATGGAAAGGGATAGTTATATGACCCAACCAATGGGCATTCCGCAAACACAAAAATGTCCTGGGCTGTGATAATAAAATTATTTTTATTTAATGTCCGAGTCGGTGCCTAAATCAAATATGAATGAAAACTTCTCGAATAACTCAATTAATTGTCAAATGATGCTCAATTAATTGTCAAATGATGCTATTCATATATATTTTGCATAGCAAACTCCTTCACCAAGAAAAAAATAATCGACTTCAAAGGTTTCCTGTTGTAGTTCCCGTCTAACTGCGTTGAGCGCAAGATCCCATCCGGAATGGATAAAAAGAGAGCGACAAAAACATATAATATTGAGCCATAACAGCTGATATCGTGTACAACTTGCGTGGTCTCTATTGCTTCGGCAATAATTGCCCAAATTGAATAAATAATTTCCAGACTTGAATACTTAAATTGAAGTCATAAATCCTCAAACAAACGCATGGGTCGTTTGCGCGGAAGAGAAGACCTCATACCGACGCAACACTTCCAGACTTTACCCTAAAATTAGATGATGAACAAAAAACCTGTTCTACTTATAAGCCATTAGGTTTAAAATTGAATGCAGATGTATTTAATAAT
Source organism: Gammarus roeselii (assembly GCA_016164225.1). Lineage (NCBI taxonomy): Eukaryota > Metazoa > Arthropoda > Malacostraca > Amphipoda > Gammaridae > Gammarus > Gammarus roeselii. Next base: position 13,020 of record SDVV010011516.1, on the reverse strand, counting down.
TGCATGGGTATGTGAGTCACAATTAGGAAAGAAAAAAGGCCTGTCAGGCTCTTTAAATTTGATAACGTAAAGGTTAACAATCCTGAACACAAGTCCTGATCCTTTACACTTATAATCGTGCAGTCAGAATAAATATTACAATTGATATTTGGTGAATAATTTGATTGCTGGATAGTTATGAGAAAGTCACTTTGTCTATCAATTGAAACTGAAAAACACGAAGCATGAACTGGACAGTTCTACTGGAGAGCATTCATTTGACCACTGAAGTCAGTGCATTGCTGTAGAGAGGCAAAGACATTAATAATTAAGGCAAGAGACAACAGTTATCAGATGTAAGGATTAAGAAGTTGTAATAAAGCATGTGTAAGTGGTATTGAGGTGTGAAAATAATCCGAAAAAAACAGAGCATCAGTAATCGAATGGATGAAATTTACATCAATGATCTGATCTAGGAAATAAACTAAGATATCTGTCAGCAAAAGTCAGAGCATAATTAGGCAAGTAGGAGAAATTAAAATCAGGAACCTGGCAAACAGAAGTCAGCATCAGCAGTGAGGTATCAGTTGTCAGCCAACAGAAGTCAACATCGGCAGTCAGGTAGCCAAAATTAACATCAGTTATCAGCCAACAGAAGTCAACATCAGTAATCAGATAGCACAAGTCCACATCAGTTATTAGTCAACAGAAGTCAACATCGGTAATCAGGAAGCACAAATCAACATCAGGAATTTAGCATCATAAGTTAAAATGTATAATCAGTTAGTCTAAATCAACATGTTTCATCTGGCAACAGAAATGACTCCCATTTATCTGGTAATCGAGATCAACAACAGCAAACAGGTAGCCAACGAATATCAGAATCATTAACCTTATTCTACAGTATTATAATACTTCTCCGTCCCATTTCACCCACACCCACCCACCCCACAGTCCAGCAATAACCCTATAGAAGTTGGTTCACCCTACAGCTTTTGATAAGTTTCGAGCCAACTATAGACAGAGCCGTTGTTCAGACGACGCCACCCAAGCCTTCTACCCGATATTCCGTTCTTTTCGCCTGCCTGTTAATATTAGTCCTTTTATCTCTATTGTGGAATGTCCGGCTTAAAATAAAATTTTGTGATGAAGTTGTCTCGACGCGCAACTAAGTTTATGCACCGGGGATTATGACTGCATAAATTACTATTTCCCTTGCTGTTCTGACTCGAGGAAGGCCTAGAGCACTTTTATATTCTTGTTAGTTTTGACCGGTACCGTCGTTACAGCCTGGTTGAAGTAAATGGGCGAACTTCATCCGGGACCAGTCATCCAGTATATTGACCTAAGCAAGCGGGATCAGATTGGGTGACCTTATGTTACCAGCTGAAATGCAGGATAACAAATTATTCAGGAAAACTTTGAATCGAAGTCCAAAGCGATCATTCGTTTTCAATCGTAAAGGAAGAGAAGCAAAGCGACATCCCTGACACTTTTGTCCGGATTATTGTTGTCGTATTGGATATACAATGTTACACTGAAAATAGCGTTTTTGATGCCTTAAAACAATATTTCTTTATTCAACTTCATAATTTTTATATGTTAAATGATAGATTATTAGAAATGTTCAGGTAATTAAATGGTACAGTAATTTTACGTTAGCAAACGTTCTATTATTATAACATAAAAATGTTTATCCAAATTAAGGGATTATTTACGAAAATTACGGATCTGACCACAAATTCCTTAATTAGGAAGTGTTTTCAAGATTCATGCAAGTGGACCGTAGCTTACGGACTTTTGATCTTCTTGCTCTTCACAGAAACGGAGTCACAAACCAAGGATGGGCGCAGGCTCAGCAAAGGTATGATATGAATTACACTAAACCTTTACTGGGCAGATACGGAAATGCTTATTATGACCATGTACGAACCAATAAAGGTCATTTGATAAGAGGAGCATAAAGACGGTGCAAGTAATGGGCCAATGTTGGCATCGCAAAAAGTGTTGGTCATGTTTAGTGGCTATTAAAGGTACAATGGGCACCATTTTATAGATAGGAATCTTAAATTTGATTTCAGAACAATTGATCACGGAAATGTACAGAATCAAAATATTTCTCTCATGTGTCATACGACTGTGATAGTTCAAATTGAAGATCTGCATAGTAATTTTTTCAAGGATGAGAGCAAAAGTAATTGTGCCTCTTCTTTAAACTAGTCGGATTGAGTTTGGTGGTTCATTTTATGGCGTATGCAGAACCTGCGACAGACAATTTATTGAAATAAATTAACGTACGAAATGTACCCGCAGCATCATAATTTAAAGTGGAGCAGATGAAAATAGCTATTCAAAATGTGAAGGTTTGTAAAGTTGAGAGTAAATATGCAAAGTCTCCTAATTCATAAACTGGTATCCATGGACAATCAATTGAAGGAAGCTGTATACAAGTAGCATGTAGATTTTCATTTCAGTTTGAAAATATATATCATAAGACTTTACAGTTGTACTGTGAAAACTGGTATATATATCCAACATATTATGTTATACAATTGAGCATCTTAGATACAAAACAAATGTAGTTTTCAATATGAATAAACGCATTCGAATTTACACCAAAAATCTTTCAACGAATATTTCACACACACGCTGATTCGCGTGGACTTCGACAGTGCAATTTGCCTTTGATCATATTATTTTTTCCGGACCTGCTCACTTAACTTGATCGAGGGATAGTGAAATCAGAATCTTTTCATTCCCTAAGAGAAAAAACTTTTCGATTATTATCAAGATTCGAGGCATCATCATCCAACTTCAAAACCATGAACAACAAGCCCAAACTTGTTACTTTTTATGACTCCTTCTCATCGATGCCGAAAAATCCAAGATGGGGCTATTCAAGGCTTCGAAATAGAATTGGAGAAGTTTTCAAATATTTGAAATTTATGGATGAAATTGTGAACACGAAAATATAAGTTAATAGTGACGGTGTATCGGAAAATGCACATATCCAAAGAGACTTCTCATCCTTAACTTCCACATTTTTACTATCACGTAGTACCATCCGAAACAACTATTTTCCTCAACTGATGGTTTCATTTTTAGTCATGAACCATTTTTAGTCATGCCTTTCCTCACAGATGTTTTGCCTGTGTGGTTGCCCTGGCTGTCTTGACTGCACTAGCTGCCATGGATCTCATGGCTACCCTGGCTTCCTTGGCTTCCTTGAAGACTATCTTGTCTTCGCTCTCGTTCGTGATGGTCATAAACGCTCTAGAAATCATCTTTGTCTCAAACAGGATCCATTGGTGACTATTAGGAGCCCGTTTTCATCAGTGATTTCCCAGCACTCTTCATTGGCACCGAAACCGACTTCGGGTAAAGCAGAGATTATGGGAGCTGCTTTGTCGGCAAAAGTGCCGCTCAGCAGGCAATAGTTGCTACCTGTTGCGTCTGTGTGTTGAAATTATGCTTTTCCCGGCAATCCGGGAAGACTGTCGACCACTTTTTCTCCCATCACCTGAGATGTTTTAGTAAATTTTTGTATGTTTCAATGCAAGAAATCTTGGTTTAGGTACTGAGTAACCGGAGCCAATTTCTTATTTTGATATAAAGGCGTCAAAAGTATTGAAATGTTAAGGAATAGAAAATTTAGTATGAAGTTAGGCACAAAGATGGTTGAGTCAGCATGGATTGTTCAAGTCTGAAGTGACACATAAACAACTTTGTGTTCCCAACAGCGACAACGGCGAGAACCATGATCACGGTGTAGCTATCTTATTGCACCCTCAGCTTAAGCATTTTCTTGAACGATGGTCCATGAGTCCTTTGTTTGTTGCTAATACCAACAAGGTATTTTTCCAAGGCTTTTCCCAACGAATTTAATCTGGGAACACTCAAAGTTAATGCTCCGAATTTCATAATCGGAGAAGCGGACATATTTTTGGAAAGGGTTCGATTTTGAGACGAGCTCTCTGGCGGTAAAAATTCACTTTTGGATTTCTTGATGCTGCTTAACAGCGGCTACTTCACATAGTAGTCAAAGTCTTCATCTCCTCCATCTGCCTCGTTCTATTAATTGTCGCCAGCGTCTCCATCTTCTTCGACGTAGGGCTGATAAAATTCTTGGATTCAACTGCTGTCCACCTCTCGAAGTCCTCGAAGGCATGCTGGAATTCCTGAAGGAGTAGTTGCTGTTGTGATGGGAACCAATAGATGACAATCTCAATCTCTGTGAGCTGACATGTTTATGGTAGATGTTCAAACAGAGCGTGTACCCTCTCACTTCGAGAGGAGATTGTTTTAGTGTCAGCAAAATGAGAGTAATTTAGAGTTGACAGAACGCAATGCGGGGTATAGCTGTTACTGTAAGCTCGAGTGTTTTCGTTCGGCGGCTGTCTGAAGTAATTGTTCGAGGTTAAACTCGTGGTCTGTATTAGATAACTTTGCTGGAACGATGTTTCCTTGCTGGCGCCCGATTTGTTAAACACCTCTTGGAATTTTCCGTTTCCGCTGCCACTGCAATTTGATCATGCTTGCAATAGCTACAACCATCTGTAATTGATTGAAGTCTCAGCATTATTGGTTTCGTCAAATACGAAGAAATCGTTTTGTTACCGGAATTGCATATTTAATGAAATAACTATCACAGAAAAATTCGGCTCTTGTTTCCCTGCTACTTATCATTTTTACTCGAATAAAAATGGTCTCTTCAATTAGGGAAATGACCAGTTAGGTAGAATTTCGAAGCAGCTTTACTGTGGAAACACAAATTGATTTGGGATCCTTGCTTTAGGGTTAAAAAATAATGCTATACCACGGGATTGCGGTTTTGTTTATGCTAAATGGTTCCCTCTGACAAATAAAATGGTTGCAAATACTTATCACTGTTCCGTTCAATTTTGAGATTGTCTGTCACGAATTTTTCAATGTTCTGTCTCTAAATTTTCCTTATTTTGTCACCTAATTTTTGGCTTGTTAGAGTCACTCACTTTGATCTACACAAAGATTAATACCTTCACACCTCGTCTCAACTCGGGTACTGCCGAGTTTGGTCTAAGCTCTTCCAGTTCATAGCTTGCCGTTGAGGCTGGTTTATTCGAGCAGACGCTGTGGTACTGCGGACACTCTTTGGAGAGCTGTATGTTGTGCTTCCACAAACACTGGCATACGGGCAGCCGAGGCTTGAACCTGAAAAAGAGATCGGGAAAAACTTCCCTTACAAGGTTCACAGTTGACTACTGCTAAGTTACTACCACAGCAATGCCCATCTGGCAGTGGGGTTGAAGCCAAGAGCAATGCTACTCAGACTGGCCGGTGCTCCAACGCTAGTGAACAAGCTAAGTTGTACTCGTTTTCCTTTTTGTCACAATCGCCCAGCAATGTGTCTTATCTCTGGTCTCAACACCGTCGTTCAATGACTGGTTACAGGCTATCAATTCATCGCTACTGTCACATTTGTTGAAGAACGTTAACACCTGCGTGTCCCATGTGGAAAATAAAGCCAAACTTGTTGACAGCAAAACATGCTGCTACCAATGACGCTGTTTGCAGCTATCGGCAGCGGCCAGTGTAACAGGGCAACCGGATGGTAGCTATTGTAGTTGTGGTCGTAGGCCGGAGAGCTGGCATCACAACTCTGTAATTTGCTAGGTGAGGCTCAGTGTTACAGGCTCCTCAGTGACGGCAAGTCAAAAGTAATACACGCCTCCTCCCATCATGATACCTGGAGCGGGAACAGGACGGAACGTTATTTCCAGCCGACATAAACATTTGCTCACCGCTGTTATTAGATATTCTTTTCAACCACTTATTTTGATTCATTGCTAGTGGAGTTTCAATTCCCTTGAGACAAGAGTGAATCAGACGTGTATATATATTATCAAACAATTTGTATTTATACTGCTATTTAACATGTTTTAGAAGGATTTGATCCCCAGCCACAAATAACTTAATACTACCGACACATTACATGAAAATGCAGTCATGTTCCTCAAAGAAATTAGAAACAAATTTCCTTCATTGATCCCAATAACTTTACATTTCCCTCAAATTCAAGGAAATACAATGTTTTCACATGTCATCCATTGAATCTGCATCTTTAGCATATATAATAATATTTTCTGAGCAATTTGACTCCTTAGGTACATGCAAATCGACAATTCAATGAATGAATTAAAAAAAAAACGGGAAAATTTTCATCAATTTTTTGTAGATGTAACAATGATTTTTTGCTGATTGCCAGACAATTTTGCGTTTCCACACCATACAAAAAAAAATGTTCCAAACGGAATTACATATCTAATAGGTTAGCTCCTCTAATATCTAATAGGTTAGCTCCTCTAATATCAAATAGGTTAGCTCCTCTAATATCTAATAGGTTAGCTCCTCTAATATCTAATAGGTTACTCCTCTAATATCCAAAGGTTAGCTCCTCTAATATCTAATAGGTTAGCGCCTCTAATATCTAATAGGTTAGCCCCTCTAATATCTAATAGATTAGTTTCTCTAATATTTAATAGGTTAGCTCCTCTAATATCTAATAGGTTAACTCCTCTAAATCACGTGGAAAACATTGGGTATTTTCACTATTGTTATCAATTGCTATTGTTCGCTAGATTATTGCCAAATAAATGATGTTTTCCACAACTTATTAGAAACAGTGTGAAGCGGAGATTCCATGGCTTCTCACCGCTGGCAAGGCATTTTAATTCACATCATAGAATGAAGTTTTATGTTTACACGCTCACTTGTCTTTTTTCTTACATTAATTTAAATTATTATAAATGACACAATGATTCTTATGTCTGAGACTTAGCCGTGGGATTGCATGATGCGAATTGCTCTGTCTGGCAGCAGTTCAGATCTCGGCTCGGAACTGTCTCAAAGCAAACACGTGGCTTCAAGTGGCATCGAAAAATGCATTTCAATAAAATTGCGGCATCGGTAATCGATTTGATTTTATGTAGAACCCGAACGTTGATCACTTCCTAACTTGATAATCTCTGTGCTCTTTGTTAATTTTTTTTAGTCTAAGTCGAAAGAACACAGTGCCTTATAAAAAGTTGTCGTGTATTCAACGGTGTGGCTTGCGTACAATCGATGCCAGATGCTGCCACATGTTTAACTTTCTAACATCATCAAGTGAACAGGAATGTATGGGTAACGAAGAATATATTAAATCTGTTATTTAGTCACGAAACTTACAATGGTAATATAATAGACAATACATGACAAAAAATGTGATGAATATATACCTTTAATAATGCATCCAAACACTATTTTATCATCATCGCTAAGGCTTCCGGGCTCGGTATTTTACTGTTATTCTTTGGGAACTGTATCTCTTTACTTGGATAATCCTGTTGTCATGAACATATTTATTTACTTATGCCCTGCTGTCATGGATAATTTCTGAATCAAATTTCCTGGAAAAAGATGCCAATCGCGCATGTAATTCTCAAACTTGGAATCAATCCCTTCTCTAGAACAGTTTACAGGAGTCTGTCACTGGAACTGGGTTAAGACACAGACAATATCCCACGGCACAGAAGTTTTGGCCGAGAACCAGCGCTGATCCAAAGGGTGGGACCAGAAAAGACAAAAAGAAGTGTAAGTAAAATAAAACGTAACACTGAAAATGGGGTTAGGCCTGAAAGGCGGCATTTTGCGGGCTTGGAGATGGCATTATTTGAAGTGATATCGTTTTCGTTGATACAAATACACTTAGCATCAATAGAACGTTACCGTTCCCGTCGGAGAAAAGAATAGGTTTATTTCATATGATGAGAAAAACCAATCCTGTGTAAGAAGACTCAGAAGCAGTTGTTTTATCATAGTTATGAGTGGAGCATGGAAAAAAAACACGTTCAACTTTCATTCTATTTTATACTAAAGGTATTAATATGAGCCCTTCCATGCCACACACATTGCATACTAGTAGTGATCATAACATTTATTAACCACAAACAACTCAAAGCTCACCAATCTTTTTGTGTTTGCAATCGCACCAATAATTATTGCAACCCATTTTTTTAATACAAAACCTCTTTTGAAGCTGTATCTCCGTACTATATACAAATGTATGCATTTATAGCTTGCTCAGGCACTCCCTACAATAAACTCATCGTCAACAGTTGCCTATCCACTCTACCACTTCCACCTCAAAACGTACACGCCAAACAGAATCTTGGTCACTCAACCACTCCCTCAAATGATACGGTCACTCAAAAACCAAATCCAGCCAGCTCAATCCCCCAGGCTCCGGAAGTTCCTCCGAACAGAATCCTGGCCACCAAGCCACCCACTGCAATTGTCCCTTCAAATAGTATCAAGGCCCCTCTGCCACAATAACCCATCCAAACAGGATCTTGGGTACTCAGCCATTCCACCACAGTATTTCCTCGAAATTGAATCCTAGCTATTCTTTCACCCCACCTCAATAGTCCCTCCAGACAGAATCTTGGCTCCTCTGCCACCATACTACAATAGTACCTCCAAAACAGTTTCCTAGCTCTGGCACCTGACAAAAATAGTTCCTCCAAACAGTATTCTGGTCACACTGCCATCGTACCACAAAGTCCCACCAAACAGAATCATGCGCACTCAGCCGATTGACCAAAATAGTCCCTACAAACAGCATCTTGGGCATTCCCCCACCACCAGAACAGTCCCTCCAAAAAGTATACAGGCCCTTTGCCACCGCACCACATGCTTTCCCCCCCCCCCCCAACCAGTATCCTGGCCACTCGTGCTGTTCAATGATTTTTTGATCCGTGCATACTTATTCCGTGCGCTATAATAGCGGGCGTCGGTCGTCAAAAAGGCGAAAGTAATTGGACTGAGAACAACTCCTGGGGGGATGATTTTGACTTCGTGGTCTGGGAATGGGCATTGGAACCAGTCTGTTGAGAACAATATAGCACTTAGTTCAAGAAACAAAGTGGGGCAGTAGTGGGGAAACATTTTTGACTGAAGCTTTCTCGGAGGTAAATTATTAGTCCTCCACAGCGTCGACATCATTTTTCTGCTGGAGTTACCAGACGAAGTCTATTTCCGTTTACTGTCAGTTTTCGTTCTGATTTCATTCATCCATAATACAAGCATGATCCATGAAAGTAAGTGTCAGGGGTCCAACCCTATTATACAAGCATGATCCTTGAAGGTATGTGTCAGGGGTTCAACCGTAGTATGTGTCAGGGGTTCAACCCTAGTATAGGTCAGGGGCCCATCCCTATGATACAAGCATGATCCATGAAGGTATGTGTCATGGGTTCAACCCTAGTATATGTCAGGGGTCCAACCCTATGATACAAGCATGATCCATAAAGGTATGTGTCAGGGGTTATACAATAGTATGTGTCAGGGGCTCAACCCTATGATACAAGCATGATCCATGAAAGTATGTGTCAGGGGTTCAACCCTGGTATGTGTCAGGCGTCCAACCCTGGTATGTGTCAGGGGTCCAACCCTATGCTTATAGGCATGATCCATGATAGTATGTGTCAGGGGTCCAACCCTATGCTTACAAGTATGATTCATGAAAGTATGTGTCAGGGGTTCAACATTAAGATAAAGCATGATCCATGAATGTATGTGTCAGGGGTTCAACCCTATGATACAAGCATGATCCATGAAAGTATGTGTCAGGGGTTCAGCCCTATGATACAAAAATGTTCCATGAAAGTATGTGTCAGGGGTTCAACCCTATGATACAAGCATGATCCATGAAAGTATGTGTCAGGGGTTCAACCCTGGTATGTGTCAGGGGTCCAGCCCTATGCTTATAAGCATGATCTATGTTAGTATGTGTCAGGGGTCCAACCCTATGCTTACAAGTATGATTAATGAGAGTATGTGTCAAGGGTCCAACCCAATTATTACAAGCAGGATTCATGAAAGTATGTGTTAGGGGTTCAGCCCCATGATACAAGCATGATACATAAAAGTATGTGGCCGGGGTCCAGCCATATGCATACAAGCATGATTCCTGAAAGTATGTTTCAGGGGTTCAACATTATGATAAAGCATGATCCATGAATGTATGTGTCAGGGGTTCAACCCTATGATGCAAACATGATCCATGAAAGTATGTGTCAGGGGTTCAGCCCTATGATACAAGCATGATCCATGAAAGTATTTGTCAGGGGTTCAACCCTATGATACAAGCATGATCCATGAAAGTCAGGGGTTCGCTCCTACGATTACAAGATATCTGCTTAGAAAATTGTGTCATTCGGATACCAATTGACGCTCTCACAGTTGTTTAATTTTTTACAAAATATTCCGAGCATCCATCACAATGTACTTTCATAATCTGTTTGCAATTTGTTAACTGATTTGAGTCTAAGCCAGTTGACCGGGGTCTTTTCGTAAAGGTTGTACGCAGCAATCAGTGATGTACTCAAACACAGATCAGTCTCTGAGACAGATGCACTGCATCTATAATATCTTGAATTTTCTCCTAATTATTCATAAAAATATAGCAAACGAATGACCAAAATCCGAAGGGACTTCTGATCGCAATCTTGTTCGAAAACATCGAAGTTCTCGTTAAGAGCAATCAAGGTATTATCAAGCAAACTAGTCGTCAGAGTTTCCTCTTTCCTCCCATACTCAATTTTGGATACCTTAACCCGCTTCGGTTTGAATTTCACGTCGTCCATGGCTACTAACGTTGATATTGTCCGGTCCCTTAGCAAGATGAAAGGAGACTCGAAACCTTGTCGGGCTCTTTCCTATCAGAGTGTCTCTAGGACTCGCAGATCATTTTCAAAATTACAGCGAGAACCTCGCCGGCAGAGGGCGCACTTCCTACCGCCACGAGTTTGTAATTTCAACAACAAGGGAGTAAAAACTTTATTTGAACTGCTTAGGGTTTTTGAACGGCGGAAGGGCATGGTTGCACATTAAAAAATAACAATAGTTTGAGGAGACTATAAAAAAGATGTCGAACTAGCGTCGCCATGCGATGTATTGGGAGGTTAAGATTCATTTGAAGGACATTTTAGCGACGGGAGAGAAGGCAAACCTAAGTTTCTTGTCTGTTGGCAGCACACAAAACCGTGCAATGATATTTATATTCAAGTCTTCGTTTTTAAATAACTCACCCTTTCTGATTCAATACAATTGAAATACATTCAAATACAATTTTATATCATTAGTTGAAGGTTCTAATAAGATATACATTTTCAAAATTGCTTTATACATCTTCATACTCACTGAGCTTCAAACCTTGGACAGTTGAGTTGTTATCTGTGTGCCCGTCTCCTGCGCCAAAGCTGCATAAAGAATTGATTGAACGTGTATTTTATAAACAAGACATCACGTACATCAATACACGACCAAAATCAGGACCTCAGATTAGAGGAAGGCGCTGAATGTCGTCCCTTTTCATTGGTCTCATTACTCTGTAGCGAAATATTAAGCGACAATAATAAACTAGGGCTATTCAAATGCAAGTTTTTTGCCGTTAGGCGAATGTGACACTCTTTCCGGCATGATTTTATTGAATCACTTATAACAGACCTAGTCCAAGACATCAAAATTATTATGACTTCGATTCACTATATTGCGTTTGATAGAACCTGTTATATTTTCACGGGAAATCCTATTCGGCATTAAGAAGCGAGACAAAAAATGCAACAGCAATCCTAATTGAATGCCATTCCTAATATTCTATTTGCCTGTTCCTAATTTTCTCTTTATTCGTTTCAAGTCAGACGCTGCACTGGATTAAGAAGAAACAAATCCTGGGTAAACAACAATTTCCAACAAATTTCAAGCTGCTCCAAGTTGGCAAATCCCAACTTGTCACTGATAAGGGAGATTATAAACTTAGTTACCGACCTCGGGTGACGAGTCTTACGTGAACAAGTCAGCACCGGAGTCAGGTGACGATTCTCACGAGAACACGTCATTACCGGAGTCAGGTGACGAGTATCGCGTGAACACGTCATTACCAGACTCAGGTGACGAGTCTCACGTGAACACGTCATTACCGGAGTCAGATGACGAGTCTCACGTGAACACGTCATTACTGGAGTTGGGTAAACAGAATCACGTGAACACGTCATTACCGGACTCTGGTGAAGAGTCTAACGTAAACACGTCATTACCAGAGTTGGGTGAACAGTATAACGTGAACACGTCATTACCGGACTATGGTGACGAGTCTCATGTGAACACGTCATTACCGGAGTCAGGTGACGAGTCTCATGTGAACAAGTCATTACCGGAGTCAGGTGACGAGTCTCACGTGAACACATCTTTACCGCAGTCAGGTGACGAGTCTCACGTGAACACGTCATTACCGGAGTCAGGTGACGAGTCTCACGTGAACACGTCATTACCGCAGTCAGGGGACGAGTCTCACGTGAACACGTCATTACCGGACTCTGGTGACGAGTCTCGTGTGAACACGTCACTACCTGAGTTAGGTGACGAGTCTCACGAGAACACGACATTGCCGGAGTTAAGTGACGAGTATCACGTCATTACCGGACTCAGGTGACGAGTCTCGTGTGAACAGGTCATTACCGGAGTCAGGTGACGAGTCTCATGTGAACACGTCATTACCGCAGTCATGTGACGAGTCCCACGTCAACACGTCATTGCTGAGGAGGGAGTGAAAGTTTATCCCCAGCCCTACCTATGCTGGGAAGGGAGTGAAAGTTTATCCCTAACCCTACCTATGCTGGGGTGAGGGTGAAAGTTTATCCCCAGCCCTACCTATGCTGGGGTGGGAGTGAAAGTTTATCCCCAGCCCTACCTATGCTGAGGTGGGAGCGAAAGTTTATCCTCAGCTGCCTACCCTCCCAGGGAGCGTTTATCCTCAGACGCTTACCCTCCCAGGGAGCGAGAAAGAGTGGGAGGGACTGTGATGATTGGATATGGGATGGATTTCGGTAGTTTCTTTGTATAAATAATACAGTAGTAATTTTGTTGTTAACATACACCACAAATTAAAAGTGTACGTTTGACTATATAAATTAGTAAACTTGACACATTATTCACAAATATAAGCTTGATATAAAACTATTG
>SDVV010011515.1:0-15817 GCA_016164225.1 Gammarus roeselii | reverse complement strand
TTGTTTATGTCATGCATGCGGATGGTTCATGTGATAGCCAATAGTGCGCACTAATTCCAGTTCCTATACCTGTGTTAACATTGCTGTTCTGAACAGCATACTGGCGCGCATAGCTGTGCTGGCCTCCCCCGGCTCTGCTGCTCCCCACTTGATGTGGACCTGCTGGAGGGGGCTGCAAAGGTAAGAGATCAAAGGTAAGAGACTCCTCTCGCTGCCAGGTCCGTAAGCACTCACAAATGCTCTTCTTTCTACGACTAACTCAACTTTCACCCACATCAATCTTGAAGACACCTTCCATTCGGTAGCGCTACTAGCCAACCGATCACTCCATATCAAGACCACACCTTCTCATGCCCCACCTTCCTGCACACCAGACTTCTTTCCACTTACTACTCCAAACTCACATTCGCCCTTACCTTTCAACTTCGTCTCACTCAGCGCCAACACATCAAACTTCCTCCTCACAAACATCTCACCAATCTCCCTCCTCTTAACATCATTCGTACTACAGCCACGCACATTCAGCGACCCTAACAATAGGGTTTGGAGAGGCGTGTGCCTCTCCTCCCCCCGCTCGTCTTGCCGTCTTCGAGGAAAGGTTTTACAGAGAACGGGATTCCTAGCCCCTTCGCTCCGCCCTGTTCAGTCGCCTTTTACGACACGCAGGGGTTACTGTATCACGATTCTACTCCCGGCCACGGGGCGCTCTTTTAGTCGCCTTCTACGACACGCGGTGGATACGGTAGCAAGATTCTAAAGCCCCGGCCCAAGGTTTAGAGTTGCCAACTGGGGAGTGGACAATTGAGTCGATTACTGTTCGCGGGTGTCGCTGCATGGTATCAGACTCGGGCTATGGCTAGTGTTGGAGTTCAGTTGAGAGTATGAGAGGAGGGAGCTGCGAGTTGATGTGGGTCAAAGCAAATTGATGTTCGAGGAGTGATGATGCAAACGGTATACGTGTCCTTCTCAATGAACTGTTGATGGAAGAAGTTATGTGTTTTAAGTATCTGAGCGCTCCTACAGAAAAAACAGATGAAGTCTAGAGTGAAGGAAGGGTGTAGTTTTGCGTGCAATGAATAATATTGAGTTGAATGACATTGGGTATTGATGCAAAGAAAAGGTTCTTCAAGGTGGTTGTTGTCCCAATTGTGCTCTACGGGGCTCAGACGTGGGGAGGCGAAAGCGGCCGAGAGACAGACTGGATGTCTTCAAGATAAAAAGTTTTTGATGCATGGTTGAGTGATGCAGAGGGATTGGGCCAATAATGACATTGTTCGAATTAGAACGGCTCTGGAAAAAAAGGAAAGGAGTTTGGACACATGGTGAGTATAGAAGATTGAAGATTGTTGATTATTGTAATGTAAGTGATGAGTCTGCATAGGCCTAGAGTAAGAACGTACTTTGGGTGTATGAATGACGTGAAGAAGATTTCAGAAAGGAGACTACCTTGTCAAGGTAGCGTAAGAACGTGCAGTGGACAGGCGTGAGCAAAGAGTTGTTGTGAATACATGAGTTTCGACTTGGCTCTGATGCGCTTTTCCGTCCATGGCGTCTTGTTGAAAAGTGGGATAGACCTGTGTGGAGGAAGGTCAGGTAATTATAATAATGATATTAATAATAATATTAATAATAATTACAATATTAATAATGATAACAATAATAACGATAATAACTTTATCAACAACCAACATGGGCATAGTATTACTATTGAGACATCTTATTTTAGGGTGACAATGAGAACAATGTTATAAAATTACCACACACAATGTGTACAGCAATTCTCTCCAACGCCTTGACAATGACGAGGCAGCGAGCGCATCACCAGAGATGATTGCAACGAGGATATGAGGCCCAAATCAATCAATCAATGCAACGAGGATTTCATTTGAGGAGCTCATGATTCGAGTCATAAGGCTGTGTGCCGCTTTACGTAACAGTACCTTGATGTGATCTGAACGGTTTCAGCCAAAACCCTGCTCGCTGACGTAAAGAGAGAGACCTGCATCAGTCGTCTAAAGGTGTCATAACTCACCGTCAACTTCTTCACGCTATATTGGAAGTATTTTCTCCACAGTGCATTACAATAAATGGGATAACAATTTGATTTGAAGCGGAGGATTTTAGCTTCCCTTGGTGCAAACGAGAATTTTCGTATCAACCACAATTTGCCGCATGTTTGCTTTGCAACACCCTTGTCATAAGTGCAATCTGCTGTGATGATGTGCCCTAGATTTTGAAATTCCTCTACATAATCCAGTGCAATACCGCCTAGTTTTATCGTTTTATCTGAGTTGAAAAGAAGTAACTAGGACATTTCGCTTTAATTCGCATACATGCAGTTTTTGCAGTGTTATATACAATATCATGGGGTACAGCAAAATTACTGCAGATTTTAAGAAGCTTTTGCAATGCTTAGACAGTTGGTGCCAACAACACCATATCACCTGCATAACTAAGATTGTTAACACAGCAGTTAGCGACATGACACCCAGGCTTAGTTTTCTCTACTTCGAAGGCAATTCAACTCATCAGTGTACACGTTATGCAACAGTGACGATAGCTGACCACCTTGCCTGATTCTGTTTTCACAATGATAAGTCGCCAATTTTGGACTACCCCACCTTACTATAA
Source organism: Gammarus roeselii (assembly GCA_016164225.1). Taxonomy (NCBI): domain Eukaryota; kingdom Metazoa; phylum Arthropoda; class Malacostraca; order Amphipoda; family Gammaridae; genus Gammarus; species Gammarus roeselii. The sequence goes on along the minus strand of SDVV010011515.1, from coordinate 13,186 downwards.
ATTCCTGTTCACTGTACCAAAATACCAACAAGGGCACAATATGAAGAGAGGCTCCTCTATCAATTAACTTTCTGAACAAAGTCCAATGATTTACTCTATCATAAGCTTTCTTTGCATATAAAAGACACAGAAAACAGGCGAGTCTCTACTTCTGTAATACTCAACAGTTTGTTTCAATGCACATATCGCCATTTCAGTTCCATGGACCTCTTTGAATACAAACTGACTGTTTGCGGTTGACATAAATGTTTGCAATCTTGCAAGAATAACCTGCTCAAGAACCTTGGAAATTGAGGTGGCAATAGCAATGAGACGATATTATTTATATCAGAAAGGTCCTTCGTTTTTTAATTTCAGAAGATGAATTACAGTTACATGCATTACCTCTCTTGGTAGCTCCTTGACATGAATGCAGCCAAGAAGGAAGAGTGCAATCACTGCAGTCAGTCTGTGGGAAGGTTTCTTATACACTTCACCCGGTATGTTGTCATCAATGGCTTCGTTATTTTTGAGGCCCTTGGCAATGCTACTAACCTCTGTCACAGATAACATTATTATGGCGCGGCAGGGTTAAATTAGTGAGAGCTGTTGTGTCCTGCAGAGCTCTTGTGTCCTGCAGAGCTGTTGTGTCCTGCAGAGCTGTTGTGTCCTGCAGAGCTGTTGTGTCCTGCAGAGCTGTTGTGTCCTGCAGAGCTGTTGTGTCCTGCAGAGCTGTTGTGTCCTGCAGAGCTGTTTTGTCCTGCAGAGCTGTTGTGTCCTGCAGAGCTGTTGTGTCCTGCTGCTGACGCGGACCTCGGATCAAACTCCTGACGCGAAGTGTGGGTTGCGAGGTTCTAGCTGGACTTACCTGCACTGAAGGGTTACGTTTTGGAATGTGTGCGAGTGTATAAGAGGAGTGTGAGGTGCGCCTTGCCGTCGATGACCACTCTTCTAAAGGATCTGACCTTACGTCTGTATCTCATTGTGTCCTAGATTCTCAATTACTAGTGATGTTTTGTCGGGCAGGTTGCTGATCTACCCTCCGCCACCACAAAAAGGAGGTATTTCCATAACCGTTGATGACTATCAATTGTTGGAAGAAAAGAGTTTCCTCAATGATGTCATTCTGGATTTCTATTTGAAGTAAGTATACGTAAAGTGTTCACTGCTACACCGTCGCCTTTGAGGTGGTAATCCGTCCAGCAAGTGTGTTCTAGGAGCTGTTGCAACGGTCAGCCATGCGGACTGAACAGAACTGCTCTTTCAGGGTCGCTTGAGCTGGTGTTTACTGAATTAAATTCCTTACTCGATGCCCAGAAAGAAAGCCGGGAGACTTGAACAAAGAAAATGGCACCTCGCTCGGAACAGCATATTTCGACATTACCCAGCAACTAATATTCAAGGTTGCTCAAAATGTTCAGTCGTTTCTTGGTTAAGCTGCTTTCAAACAGTGCAAAGCATAGCGTTCAATTCATAATTCAATTATAAGAGATAAAAGGAGAGTCGTACAAAACATTGAAATTTACATGAGGACATGAATGAGCACAAAACTTGAATATACACTCTATGTTTTGCATCTTCCATACAACTGATTCTTCGTCTATATTTTGTTCTGCTTCATCTATATTTGTTGCCAATTTTAGTATTATTCTAATCCACGTTTGACTATTCTCCCCTAGATATATATTACTCGACAAACTCAGTGAAGAGCAGAGGAACAAAGTGCACTTGTTTTCGACCTTCTTCTACAAGCGCCTCACCTACAAGCCCAAGATGATGCACCGCCACCACCCCATCGAAGACCACCCCAAGCCGAGCGCGGCCCATCAGAGACATTCCAGAGTCAAGTCATGGACGAAGTTGGTCGATATTTTTGACAAGGACTTCATTATTATCCCCATCAATGAGCAGTACGTTGTATGCCAACCTCTTCTGGGTATCCCGACCTATAATGAAACTAAATATTTTTTCTCTGAAGTTGTCATTTTTTGTGATTGAGAACCAAGTCAATAGGGATTTGTATAGTTTACAATTGCAGTAGACGAGCGCTCTCATCCAAAAATTTCGTAACACTTAGGATCCCGGCCCTCGCGTTCCCTGGTATTCCTCCAGTGCTCATTGGTTCCTCGCGATCGTGTGTTTCCCTGGGCTGCGCGGACCCGTGCACTATGAGACCGGGGAGTCTGTGTCGACAGAAACAGCGGCTGCGACTGTCAGAAGCCATACCAACAAACTGAGAAGAGGCAGACCGCGGACTAAGGTGAGATGCGCCCGGTCACTGAGAAGGGACAATGGCGGTTTAGCGAGGGAATTTTTCATTGTCTGGGTGTGCGAGGAATAAAAAGTGAAGCGTGACTGTCCCGAGCTCGCGTTTGCTGCTTGGGGAAGGTACAATAGCAGCTTCAGACTAGAATAATTTAATGTGATGTTATTGCTTTCGTGTGGGAGGAATAAGAAGTGGGGCGTGACTGTTCTGGGCTCGCGCTCGCTGCTTGTGAAAGATACAATAGCAGCTTCGTGCAGGAATAATAAAATGTTATGGTATTGCTTTGGTGTGGGACGAGTTACATATGTGAACTCGAGGGGAACATTTCCTGTGAGAGTTGTTGCCAGTTATTTTGATTTTAATTAATTCAGGTCAAAATGTCAGAAGAGTGAGACAAAAGGAGACCGGGAAGAAGAGTGGTGATGTACGAGAGGTGGGCCGTGTATTTTGATGAGTTATTGAATGTGAGTATGTCATAGACATTGCTGCTGTAGTTGGTGGTTCACTTATGTCTGGTTTGGGAGACTTGTTACGAACATTACTAAGGAAGAGGGGCAGGAGGCGGTAGAGGTGATGAAAACAGAGAAAGCTCCCTGGTTTGGCCGGCGTTCCGAGTGAGTGCCTGAATAGGAGTGGAGTGACAAAAGTCGAATGGCCGGGGAGGGGAGGCTAGTGAATCTGTGCTTTGAGTCGGGCGCTCTGCTTGCATTGTTCCGCGGTAGAAGGGCAACGAAGTTAGAAATGAACGCTCAACTCGAGAGGTATCAATTTTTTGTGTATTGTCGGTAATTTGTTTGTAAGAGTGCTAGTAAAGAGGATTATAGGCAGTACGGATGATGCGATTCACAAGGAGTCACAAGAAACTCGACATCCAAAGAGGCAATCTCTGCCATCCTTTAATTTGCATTGAAGTGAACCTCCCGGACTCCCCCCAGGAGGGACTCACCGTGTGTAACTCTCTCGAGTCACACAGACCCCGAAAAGGCTTTTGTGTGAGGCAGAGCATCCCCTTCGTTCTGTAACCGTCGCGGGATCTCATCTCCCCCCCACACCCATTGTCAGGTGTGGGTAGCAGTGTGGCTAGAGGCCTACCCTGCCCTACCAGAGACCGGTGTATTGGGGCCGGGCTCTCTCCTGTCGCACTGTGCTGGCTCTTGGTTCACTGCATCGTGAGGCAATACAGCTTAGCCTCTCTCACCACGGGCAGTTGGCCAGCTTCTCTTTGGGTGGGCACAGAGCTTGGCCCATCTAGATCTACAGTCTGATCTAGCTACAGTGTAACGTGGGCTGGATGCTGGTGTGGTGGTCGTAGCTATGGATGCTGACTTTTCTTTAACTGCTCAAGGTGTCCCCTGTTCGACCGCCGTTACCTGCACGGGGCTGCGTTTCCCTCAGTCATTGCGTCCAAGGCTGTCTCCCTCCATCTCAGCTACCGGTTTCGGGACATAAATGGGGTGTTGGGGGCTACACAGTGCGAGGCCTGTTGGTCTGCCGTGTCTGGCATGGCCGTACCCCACCTTCCAGGCTCCCCGTTCTGTCTCTGCTACTTTGGCTCTGTGGCTGGTAGTTTAGATCCGGAAGGATCCGATCCAGCCTACGTTTGAAGGTGTCTACAAATTTGCTCGCGGTCACTGTCGACGGAAGTTATTCCAAACGTTGACGATCCTGTGTGTCATAAGATCACCGCAGGATCGGGTGTCGTATCTCTTTGATTGGAGTTTCAACCCGTGGTTCTTGGTGGGGTGGTCATATAGCGTGAAGAAATTTCTATACTCAACGTTATTGAAGCCTTTCAGGATTTTGAAGGTCTCAATGAGTTGCCCTCAAAGTCCGCTTTTCCAGAGTGACGAGTTTCAGCTCTCTCAATCTTCTCTTATACCCCATGTGTCTGATGGATGTAATTATCTTCGTTGCCCTTGCTTGGACTTTTTCCAGTCTCCTAATGTCATGGACCAGGGTGGGAGACCAGAATTGGACTGCATATTCCAGCAGAGGTCTTACTAGGGGGTTGTACAGAGTAAGAGTTAAATATTTCCTTATCTCTGTACCTGTATTGCCTTCCGATTTAGCTAAGGACTTTGTTTGCCTTCTTTTCTACTTCTGCGCACTGCCTGGAGAACTTCAGGTCTGCGCTGATATAGACTCCTAGGTTTTTCTCTAGGTTGGAGATCGAGATCTGACTACCCAATAGAGAGTAGTTCGCAGATCCTTTGGTTGTGCAGATGTGCATGACGGTGCACTTGTCCGTGTTGAATGGCATCTGCAATGCCTCGGACCATTCCCCGATTTTGTCGAGATCCTGCTTCAGGTACTCGACAGCTGTGGGGTTTGCGGCGTTTGCTCCTAGTTGATGTCATAAGCAAGCTTTGATGCTTTGCTAATGAGGCCTGCGCCTGTCATTTATGTAACTGAGGAACAGGAGTGGACCTATGACTGATCCTTGGGGGACCCCGCTTTTAACCGGAGTCCACAATGAGCTTTCACCGTTGATCACCACTCACTGCTTCCTGTCTGGAAGCCAGTGCTCTATCCATTCCGTTCTACCCTCAACTTCAAGAGCTCTCAACTTGGTGAGAAGTCTCTTGTGAGGGACCTTGTCGAATGCCTTCTTGAAGTCAACATACAGGATATCGATGGCCCTCGAGTCGTCGTAGGTAGAGATCATGTGGTGAAAGAATTCTAACGAGTTGGGCAGGCATGACCTCGTACATCGAAATCCGTGCTGACTGTTTCCCAAGAGATTGGTGCATGCAGCTGCAACTCGGCGTTCTTTGTTGTGTTGGGCTACTCTAATTCGCCTTTTCACCACTCTACACTGTTCCCTGTGTTCATTTCACAGTCGGTCTGAAGGGTTTTGTTTCCAGCACCGGTATTCGTGGTCCTTGGTAGTCATGGCAGCTTGGATGCCCCTGTTGAACCATTTAGAGTTTGGTTTTTGGTTGGTTCGCACATAACTACTTGATTGGGATGCAGCTTGCCTGTATAATCTCGCGTTTATCAGGTCTCCCAGTTGGCGTGATCCTGCGGCGTTGAGGTGGATTCCGTCCTTCCTGAAGGACGCCCTCTTGTTTTCGAAGGCGAATCAAGGGTTGACGAGTCGCACCCCTGCCGTGTCGCACAGTGCTCTCCGCTTTCTGTTTAGGGCGATGACTTTGCTATGTGCCTCTCTTGAGATGTTGAGACGGGAAAGAAGGCCAATGTGATGCCTTTGCTGCTCTTCTCCTTCACCGTCTCTATTAGGGCTTTGGAGTTTGCCATAAAGGGTTCGTTGAGGCCGGTTCGTCTCTTCTGTTGGATGAGGTCTTTTCCTCCTGCCAGCACGATAGTTGAGCTGCGTTGGTCGGTGGTCATGCTTGACACTGCATCTCTGGCTCGGAAAGGTTTGCTCCTGGAATCACTTTCGCAATCCGGTTTAGAGGATTTAGTTCGGTGAAGTGGTTACCGAGTCCCCCTACTAACTAGTCCCCAACCAGGTTGTTGTTAAGCTCGTTGTGTCTGTTTATGTTGTTGTGTCTTTTCGGTTTCGGGATGCTGGTGGTGCTAGTCTTTTTGAGCGCTCCGTACCTGTTGTGGGGTAACAGGTCCAGTTTGGATTTTGCAGGCGGCTGCCCCTTGTTCTATTTGAGACTACTGTGATATATGTTGAATTTTTCCCATTTCTTTTCTGGTTTCCTTTGTCTCTGGGGGTGGAGGTGGAGTTTTTCCACCAAGATGGTCCTGCCTGTCTCAGGTATAGTTGTGGTGGTCGAGGACCTCCCTGTTGTGGTCGGTGACCTCCTTGTTGTGGTCGGGTGCTTCTTTTGTGCGTCGGGTTTCCTGGTAGTCCCACCGGGTGGGCTCCCGTTAGTTGGCTCTTGCTGTTGTCGTTCTCCCGTCCTGGCTTTGCTGAGTACGGTTTTTCTCCCAGTGGTTACTGTGGGCACTTTTGGGTGTTCCGCTGCTGTTTGCTTGTTTCTGTATGCTTCCTCGAGTGTGGTTTGCTTCTTCCTCACGAAGGAAGCAGTCTTCCTCTGTTGCCCTTCTCCGCTGGGGGGATCAGTCCGGGTTTGATCGTTGTTGTGGCGTGTGATGGCTCCGTTTGGTGCAAGAGTGTTCTCCGCTATCCCCTGCGCCTGCATCTGTGCAACAGTGTTGCGAAGCTCGTTGATCATTCTTTCCGTTTCCTGGTCCTGGTGTCAGTTTCTTGGGGGATCTGAGATGGGGCAGTGTGAGTGTTCTGGAGGGTAGTTTTTAGGGTGTGCAGTTCCTTTTTAAGGATTTTGTTATCCTCCTTCAACTTCTCATTCTGTATCTTGCACAGGCAAAATCGGCATGTGCTCTTTGTTCCCAATTTTACATGACAGGCCTCCTTTAGTCTGTGCACCATTTTTGCGTGCCGCAGACATAGCACTGGAGCTTGGTTTTGGCTCGTCCTGATTTATTCTTTTTCGCTGCCGCTTCTGCCTCTGCTGTAGCTGCTAGTGCTTGATTCTTTGACTTGACCGGGTGGAGCTGTCTGGTGCGTAGCAGGTGATGGTGTCACTCTTCTCGTCCTGCGGCTTCTACGCTTTGCCTCTTGTGGCGTATTTGACTCATGTCACTTTTGCATTAGCCATTTTTTTTTTGTTGCCTATTGTTCTCTTTCTTGTTGTCTATTGCTTTCCTTCGCTTTGCGTTGTGCTTTTTCTGCTTTATGGACGCTTTATATCTTCTTCTCTTTTGTTTTCACCATGATATTCGTTCGAGGGGTTTGGTTTTCGGAAGCCCCAGAGGGGCCTACCGATAAGGTCTCCTGTTCTCGCCGCGTCCTTTCTCTGCTTAGGTGTTTTTATCCTCGTTTGCCTCCAGTGACCCGGGTACATGAGTACATGACCCTAGCCCCACCACCGGCCAAAGGGAGCTCTCCATAGGCCGGACGTACCATAACGTGCTTCTGCTCCCCACACTTAGATATTCAAATATATATATCCGCACTTTGATGCACAGCCTTGTAGCCGGGGCGTTAGAATCTTGTTACCATATCCACCGCGTGTCGTAGAAGGCGACTAAAAGGGCGCCCCGTAGCCGGGCATAGAATCGTGATACCGTAACCCCTGCGTGTCGTAAAAATCAACTAAAAAAAGCGAGGCAAAGATGCTAGGAATCCCTTTCTCTGTAAAACCCTTCTTCAAAGACGGCAAGACGAGCGGGGGAAGGAAAAGCTCACGTCTCTCCGAACCCTATTGTTAGGGTTGCTGAATGTGCGTGGCTGTAGTACGAATGAGGTAAAGAGGAGAGAGATTGGTGAGATGTTTGTGAGGAGGAAGTTTGATGTGTTGGCGCTGAGTGAGACGAAATTGAAAGGTAAGGGCGAATGGGAGTTTGGTGTGGTAAGTGGAAGAAAGTCTGGTGTAGAGGAAGGTTGGGCACGAGAAAGTGTGGTCTTGATATTGAGTGATCGGTTATCTAGTAGCGCTACCGAATGGAAGGAGGTGTCCTCAAAATTGATGTGGGTGAGAGTTAAGTTAGGCGTAGAAAGATGGACATTTGTGAGTGCTTACGGATGTGGTAGAGGAGAAGGGGCAATTCTGGACTGACCTGAGTGAGTGTATTGAGAGTTTTGGAGGTCATTTCAATGTAGGTGTACACATTTTCCAGTAGTGGAGAATGTGACTGGAACGTATGGCGTTCCCAGTATAAATGACAGTAGAGAAAACCTGATAGGACTGTGTTTGGAGCCGGAATTGGTGGTCGGGAACAGTTTTTTCAAGAAGCGAGATATCCACAAGTACGCATGAGTAAAGATGGCCCGTGGTGCAGTGGTGGAGAGAGCACTGATGGATTTTGTGCTGATATTGAAGTGAGTGGTGGGGAGGTTGTTGGATGTGCGGGTGTTGAGAGGAGAGGGTGGAGGAGTGTCTGACCATCTGCTGGTGGAAGGTAGATTACGAGTGGAGCAGAAGTGGAAGGGCAAAAAACGATTGGGAGGAGGAAGAGAGTTAGTGCAAGTGAGTGGACTGAATATGAAAAGTAGAGCCGAGGAGTTCCAGCAGGCGTTGAAGGAAGAATATGACAACGTGAGAGGACAGGACCTGAGAGATGTGGAGGAAGAATGGGAGACGTTAAGGGATGCGTAGCTGAGATGTGCGAAGAATGTGTGTGGTGCGCGCCGTGTGGGCGGGTGCAGGAGGAAAGGCTGCGAGTGGTGGAACGAGGAGGTCAAACTGGCGGTGGCACGGAAAAAAGGAGCGTTTGAGGAGTGGTTGCAGGTGAAGTTGGAGGGGGCTTATAGAAGCTACAAAGAGAGGAGAAACGAGGTGAAGCGGGTGGGGAGGAGAGCCAAAAGGGACTCTGATGCCAGGTGGGGCAGACGGTTGTGCCAGAATTTTGAGGAGAACAAAAGATGTGCCTTCCCACCCTTGGTGTCTCGTTGAGAAACGGGATGGTCTTAGGTGAAGAGGGTCTGTTCAATATGACGCAGCAAGGGTAAACCAGTAACCAGATCGGGTCCTGCTGCTCACACTGATCTCGGAACTCACTCCTGACCCGAAGTGTGTGTGTCGCGTTGTCTCCTGGCATGACCCTTGTAGCGCCAAAGGGCTAAGTTTATTTTCATGTGTGTGTGAGAAGTGTGAGGTGAGCTTTGCCGTCGGCAGTCCCCCTTGTCGGAAGATTTGACATAGAATCTGTATTTGTACGAAGATCGATGTATTGCATTTAACTGTAGAATATCTAGTTGTTGAATTCATCTGTTGACTAGCGTATCATGAATTTGAAAGTCATGACATCAAATATTTGAGTCTTCTCACATATTTTGTAACTATTCCAGTAACGAAATCGTAAACTCAAGGCTATTAAACCCTTATAATAGTTTAATTGCTAAACACTGAGTCAGATTGTCTCATAGTATTTGCTGGTGAAGGTTGAACATGTCAACAATGTACCGTGATGCAGCAAATCCCTGTCATTGACGATGGTGAGTGGAGCGACCGCGACGAGGCTGAAGGAGACGAGGACGAGTTGGACGATGACGATGATGATGATGAGGAGGAAGGAGGATCGCAGCCGTCACGGAAGAAGCTTCGTACCAACGACGCGGCCATGCCCGGGCTGGGTGGTGAGGACTGGTCCGCCTCCATCTCCGCTTCGGGGAAACCGCTCCCCTCCATCAAACAGTGAGTGTGGGTGGGGTTGCAGGTGCGGGAATCGTGAGCTGTGGTTGCTCAGTTACGAGCCTTTCACGAGCAGTCACGATCACGAGCTGGTGCTATGTGATGGTTTTTTTCTTTTTCTGTAAATTGGGTACATACCACTATAGACTACTTCATTTTTTTCTTATTTCGGGTAACTTCAAACTTTACCGGTCATTATGTGCTAGAACGCAGTCTTCACAACTTCCGACGATGCAAGGAGACGTGACTGTTTCGCTTTGGGAGACGAAGTCTTGAGAAAATTCTAATCGATTATAGAGCCATGAGCGCTGCCGTCGTGTTCTGTTACCAGCTGTTCTTTGTTTCTGTCAGACCATGTATCTTGATCTTCGACTCGCTGTCGGGCAGTCATCGGGCTCGCATAGTGGCCACCCTGCGCGACTACCTGAGTGTGGAGCACGCGCAGAAGCGAGGTGAGGTGCGCCCCTTTACACGGGACACCATGAAGGGCACGTGCCCCAGAGTGCCGCAGCAAACCAACTACTCCGACTGTGGTCTCTATACGCTGCAGTTCGCCGAAAGCTTCTTCGAGGTGAGCCCCCTATACTGAGCCTTGATCGTACATACAGGTGGGCAGTTGGAGAGGATGTTCGCCTGAGGCTTGATCGTACATACAGGCCGGCAGTAGAGGAGAATGTTCGCCTGTGCCTTGATCGTACATACAGGCGGGCAGTTGAGGATGTTTGCCTGGAGAAATAAATTCATTAACATTTGAGTTGGATGAGTAGAATCAATAATTCATTTAAATAATGAATTATTAAAGTATTCACGTAATCTCTCCTTTGCATAGTTTGTTGTATCGTCAAGTCAAGTTATTGAATACATACACAAATTTGCATTTTTTTGGACGGCCCTGTTGAGAACACACCACCGTCTATTTAGGCTATGAGCATGTCATCTTGTATTAAAACATAACTTTGACAGCATAGTCATTTGTGGTGCTATAACCGAGCTTTGTTGTTCCAGTTGCCCGTCATGGACTACCGACTGCCTCTGCGTACTATCAGAAACTGGTTCGATCAATCCATCGTGGCGGGCAAACGGGAGGCAATCGCTCTACTCATCAAAAACCTGATGAATAAGTACAACCCCAATAACAACATCAAACTGCCTGACATTTACTTCAACACGGCAGCAAAGCGGCGGAAAAGTGACCGCGCCGCGAGTCAAGTTGAGGACCGAGAGCGGCTTGAGAGGCTGGCTCACGAGATATCACGGCCCTAGGCCAATAAGAGCAGGCTTGGCGACTTGGATCGAGTGGAGAAGGTACCGTTACTAAAGGATGATGGCGGGGGAGCAGGAGAGGTTGTTGCGGCTGCTAGCAACGGCATAGATGGAATGACTGATAAGGCGGAACAGAACATGTCTAAGGGAACTGTAAACAGTGTTGAAGAAAACAATCAACCAACAACAAAAACTGAGTCAAAAATGAAGGAGGGAAATGTCTTGACCGGCTTGATGCCTGACAAGAACATGGACAAGAGCACAACTAACTGATCAGAACAAGGGGACTAGGAATACCTAATGTCAAGAGTGGTAAACCTACGCTCATTCGACCTGGAAGCAATTATAGCAATAACACCACCAGAAGCTCGAAACGTGCAGCTAATAAACCTAAAAGTAAGAAGCTAATACCTGGCGCCATCCCTGTCGCCGCTCCGTTCGGGACGAAGCCAATAATAAAGGACATCGTAAAGTCCGTTCCTCCAACTCCATCGTGACTACTCAGGCCAAGCCTATTGGAACTGGTCTCGCCTCCATCCATGATACCTTCACCTTTGACGGTGATGTGGAGGATAACAACAGCGTGAAGCAGCGTCCCGACAGCGGTGTGGGGGTGACTGCTGCGGCAAAGGGGGGTAGGGGAGCGAGCGAGGCACTTCCTCTGGTCGCATAATTGCCCCTCCCAAGCGTCATCTCGACCACTCAACCACTCACGTAGCCAAGCGAAAGAAGGAAGGGAAAAATGTTCCAAGGAATCTGTAGCAGTTAATTTGCTTAGATGCTTCTATTTCAGCTGCCAATAGTTCCCTTAAATCTATCGAGGACACAAGCTTCTCGCCAATTAATGGAGAATGTACGAGCAGTGCAGCATCATTGATAAGTGGGCCAACAGAGGCTGTTGGTCCTGAAGAGTGCGGGCCCCGTTCGGCAACACCTCACCTCTTCTTCGCCTAGAATGACGAGTTTCTGTGGAACTATGACCGTGCGTGGTTATGTTTCGTGAATAATTAAGCTCGTCTAGAAGGGCCTCTAAAGAAAGTTCCTCAAACAACACTACCTCAAACTCCCGTCTCTTATCCTCACGGTAACCTCTACGTCATCTCGTAGGGCGGCTTCCTCTCCATTCCAAGATTGATGTAAATACCCAAGTTACCATTTTCTCAGGGGTCACATTTTCTAATCGTAAACAACAACTGCTGCCGTATGTTCCAAGTTTGGGCATCGTCATCCTATCCTGTTGTGAGCTATGCGCAGAAACAGTATCGTAACCAATGACGGACAATTAACCGAGTTTGGAATTAACATCGCATACTGTTTTTCGCGTCTAAGCTCCAATGTTTCCAGGGTATAAAAGCTCATTTTTTTGCTGTATCAAAATAAGAGCCGGTCACCGCTCTAAGCCGAATATCGCTCCGAGACCGAATATCGTCTCGTAAAAGTTGAAGTTTTCAACTTAATTGGAGAGATCGACTATCATCTCTTTAGAGCAAGAGCAATAAGGCACCTCAGAGAGATACCCCCGTGGGGTATTTCATCCTACCCGCCTTCCCGCGGTGTCTTCGTTAACCATCAAATATTATTTGTCCCTTTGTGTAAATATATATTTATTTTGATTTAAATGATCTCTCCACCGTCCTTCATTTTGAGTTTGTAGCTTCATCCCCTTCCTTGGTGCACAAAGAAGTGAGCCCCCCACTGACACCGGGGTGTGTGAATTTATAATCGAAACCAATTGAAATTGAAAAATGCCATAATTTTTTTTTAAATGAATAATAAAAAAATCTAAAAAAAGAATGAGGAATAATTTTAAGAGTACATTTACGGATTAGGTAAGTGTATGTATTCGTTTATATAAAATAGAAATAAATGTAAAGAAGGCCCCACCTTCATTACCCAGAATCCCGGGTAGAAGCCAGGGAGTACATAATGGGCAAGACCATGCCCTATCGGAGAGGGGTTGACGGCCCCTCCTGAGCGTCGCACTCAAACCAGTCTGCCAGAAAGACAGACGAACTTCTCAGAATTTCCTCTGTGTTAACATGACCAAGGGAAGCTAAAATCTTCAAATCATATTGTTACCCGATTTATTGTAATGCAATGTGGAGAACATACTTTCAATATAGCGTGAGGAAATTGACAGTTAACATGCACGCCCTCCATGTTAACACAGTGGAAATAACTCCAATGATTGGGGTGGATGGATGCTTATTCATTTTATAGATCATTAACACTTTATTTTAGTATTTTATTATTTCTTCTTGCTTGGGCTCTATTATTTTTCTCTGCCCTTTTTTCATGGTGATAAATTTTGAATTTTATCATTATTATTATATGTATCGAGGTTGGTTGAGAGGAGGTGACCCAGGGAGAGGAGGTACTCGTGGGATCCGTGGGACTCGAGGACCCGGGGTTTCGGGAACCCGGGGGACTTGGGAGACCAGGTGGATTTGGGGTGGTCCACTTGGATCTTTCTGGGGCCTTTTGGGACTCCCTTGAGACCCTTTGGGAGCCTTTTGAGAAACTGTGGAACCCTAAAGAGGCCCCTCTG
>SDVV010011514.1:0-15817 GCA_016164225.1 Gammarus roeselii | reverse complement strand
TATATATACAAATATCACGTCCCAGGTGGCAACGTTAGGAGTAATGCTAAATTGGAATCAGTGTCACGTTAAGTGTAAGTGGAGACGAACGTATCGTCGGCGAATAAACAAAATGGACATTGACGTGGCAAAAATTGGTTTACGTGTCTTGGATGAAGAAATCTCCGAAGATGATATGAGTCGTTTCGAACAAATATTGACGAGTGTTGTAACTAGTAATTATCTCAAAATAGGTTATGCAAGAATGAAAAGAGTGTGGGATATTGTTCATAAATGGATGGAGAGACAAGGAAGTAGGATTTTGGTAACAAATGTCGACGCGTTACTGTCATATGTAACAAAGTTCAAAGGAAATAAGAGGCAAACATCAAAATTAATATGATCCAAATAGAAAATCGTGACGAGTGTAATAAAAGTGAGATTCAGGAAAACAATTTTTATCTAAGAACAAGATAAAATCTGGTACGCATGCAACAATTTCTCGAGGATGGAGACCATACTGACTTTGATCTGGAAAATTATCGACTAATTCATATACAAGAAGAAAAAGCTATGCATCTGTGGAATCACGGAGATGGAACAGCCTTCGTTGTGCACATTAAATACATGATAGAGTATATGAAGGATTTTGAGAGAGAAATGAAATTAAGTGATGTAAGGTATGGTTGAATGTTCGAACCATGCTGTGTCAACTCAGGTCAACAGGGAGATACTATTCTAAGAACCATGTAAATCCTCAATGAAATGTTTATAATATCCTAAACTCAAGGGTTAAGCAACGAATTGCAAACATCGTGTCCGTCGGAGGAAACATCGAGGTGTTGAAATCGGTATAAGAATATGTATCAAACGATGCCATAAACCAATCTTGGTGTAAATGATCTAGATGTGTTACAGATTGGTAGGATATAAATCTGAGTCCGATCAGATCTTGCTCAGTCAACGTTATGATTCTGTTGTGGAAGGATGGGGAATAGATTGAGACACCGTTTGTTCGAAACTAATGGGGGGATTGGGTCTGTAATCTTTGCCAAAATGAAATAAAATTGACTAAACATAAATCCACCAGTAATATGTGGCGACATCTGAAACGAAGTCATCATCAAGAACATGAAAATTGTAGGAAAGAAAAGTCAAATCAGACGTGCAAGTCGTCAAAGGATGTAGTGCCAGGAGATATTGAAGTGAAGTAAGAAAACATAGTGTGAGACCAGTTGTCCTTTTGTACGAAACTGGAAACAAATATTATATACTTGTAACATTCAATCCAATTAAGTTTGAAAATGGGGCCTCTCTGCTAGCTTAAATGGGTCGTGAGTGACAACGAAATAAATTACATATATGTTTAAGTGATATTTAGAGTCGTGTGGAGGGCTTCACGTGTATATGTCAATGACTGCATACCATACATAAGGTTAGGTTAGGTTTTGATGGGTGTGAATTACATGCAAAAGAGTTGTAGAATTGTGTACAAAAATCAAGAATCATATGAAAATAGCTATAACAATCAAACAAACGATGCAATTTACATACGAAAATGGATAAAATTTGCTAGATCAAAATTGGAAGTGTGCATCATAACTGCAAATGATAAATCAAAATGTAGAGCCAAGTGGGTTTATTTCGCAGCCATAAATCCTAAAACACTGACTAAATATCATATGTAAGCAGGAAAAATCTCGAACGATGACACATAATTCTTAGTTAAATTAGATTAGGCTAGGTTAGGATGAGTAAAAAACTTTTATCATAACACGCCGTGAAGCTGCTCCACATTAAACATCTTGTAACAAAAGCAGGAGACTTTGTCCTAATGGAAAAAAATACAGATCAAAGGTAGAATGCTACAGATGTTAACCGACCCTGTATATGCATACAAATGTGTGTATGTGTCTACATTGTGCTGACATCGACCCCTGTATACGCCTACTTAACGAATACTTTATAATCGTCTTCACTCATAGGAATATTAATAATATCCCGGAAATCGAACTGCATGGAGAAGTTCAAAAATTTGAAAATATTCACTTCCTCGGTGGTGAAGTAGAGGATCAACTTAGCAAACTAATTATTTATGAATCAACAGGACCGGATGACCTGCATCCAAGAATGTTACGGAACCTGTCCGGAACCATAAGTGGTCTACTGACAAAGGTCATTAACAGGTCTATGACTACTGGAATTATTCCCGAAGATTGGAGAACCTCAAACATCAGATCCATATTCAAGAAGGGTAGTTTGTAAGAGCCAGGAAACAATAGGCTACTCAGTCTCACATCTGTGGTCAGTCAAATCTTGAAAAGATTGATAATATTTGGTATAACGTGTAACCTCAAGAGAAACCACTTTATCAAGGAAACCAAACATGACTTCAGAAGCAAATTTAGCTGCCTGTCCAATCTCCTGGATTTTTTTGATGAGGTCACCGATACATACGAGGAAACCAAAGCTGTCGACCTTATTTATCTTGATTTTCAAAAAGCGTTTGGAAAGGTCTCCCATGAGCGCCTACTTTGAAAAGTGGAGGCACTTGGCATAACTAGACATGTTATGATCTTTAGTTTGAAGGTTGTTAAAATACGCTAAGGGTGGAGAAGGTTCGAATAATAACACGTGAACTTTATTATATTATTTTGAGTTATGAACTTAGTAACAGGTCAACAGGGTAATTCTCAAACGTTCCTGAATAATGATTGCGATATTAACGGACACAAGAGAACAAAAAGTGTAGAGTGTGGATACTCAAACTGAACAGAAGAGTGAAGTAAGCGTAAGACGTAAACGTGAAACGTGAACGTAGAACGCGAAAGTAAAATAAAGTAAAGTGAATTGAACGTAAAAACCCACCCTCCTCCCGAGCTGATCTCATCACCACGGTATTCTCCTAACTGAGCTGGAGGCCATTTACCCTCGTTTAAATACTCGATGGGCGCACGTTGAAGTACGCCTGACACAAGCCAAACTAGGCCAGCACAAAATGTGAGCAGCGGTAGAGCATTTGTGCTTCTGAACCGCAACTCAAATGACACCTACAGCCACAATAAGTCTCGTACAAGTCTATCAATTCGTATGAACATGGTGATCGATACGCCGGACACAATCAATATCTTCTAGCACAAAATAAATATACGGTGTGGTTGTTGAATGCAGAAATGTTCGATGGAAGAGGGAAGTCGCCTCTTCACGGTTAAATATCTACGGACTAGTGTTCTTTTTCGGTAGAAGGATAGTATCACACGATAGCCCGTCTTTAGTTTTATAAGCCTTACGTGAATTTACGCGAGAAGGATATGTCCTTACCCCTCAAATTTTGCTAAAGTATGAATCAGGAAACACAAAATTACAGCTCAGTGACCAGTGGCAACGATATGCTCGAGACCGACCCCTGAGCTGGCAATGGCAGCTCCAGCCATTGATCAATCTGTCAGTAGACTCCTCGAAGAGGGAAACATGCCAGCACACACATGTGGGCAAGCAATGCAATGAATGAACAGCACGATCTAGGGAAGAAATAAATCGAAATGACGAGTGTTATAACAGATACGAGGCCAGGTGGCTCCGAAATTGGCTAACGGGCCGCAAGCAACGGGTCTGTGTCGGACAAGGAAAAAGTGAGTGGTCCACGGTAACAACAAGAGTGCCCCAGGGCAGTGTTCTTGACCTCTTTTCTTAATAATCTGAATAAATAACCTCGACATTGACATCGTTAGCAAGTCATCAAAATTTGCTGATGATACTAAACTCTGCCACATAGTGCACTGTGAGTAAGATCGCATAACTATCCGAAGAGATCTTAATAAACTGTTTGACTGGTCTGATAAGTGGCAAATTAACTTTGATATTGGAAAAAACTTTGATATGCACATTGGATCACAAAATTGAAATTCTGCTTACGTAATGACTGACCAGCATATGATCGAAGTCGACCATCAACGAGGTCTTGAAATATTTATTATTCAGCAAAGATATCGAGTGGAAAAACCAAGTGGAAGCTGGCAACACGAAAGGCAATGGAGTCGTAGGCTTTAAATCCGGATAGTTCCACTACAGCTCCAGGGGCATCTTGCTTCCAGTATATACGTTAGTCGTCAGGCCTCAAAAAAAATTTGCAATAAAATTTTGGTCCTCTCACGTAGGAGGTGATTTTATTAAAATGATGTGTGTTCAGCAGCGAGCAACAAAAATGATTCCGGAATTGCAGAGACTCGACGAACTAAAACTGATATCCCTTGAAGGAAGACGACTCAGAGGTTAGTTCATAAAATCTTTCAAGTACCTAAATGGGCTTACTGGAGCTAGCATAGAGGGCCTCTGTATCGGAGATTATAACCCAAGGAATAGAAACAATGGGCGAAAACTCCAGCTAAAACCATCCAGAATATCATTAGGCCGAGAACTTTTTGCAATCAAGATACCAACGATTTGGAACCGTTTACCACATGATGTGGTTAATAGTAACACCACAAACACCTTTAAAAACTGCATCGACAAACTTTGGGAGATAAATCCTACCCCTTACTAATAAAATGTGATGGTTTTCCGTCATGGGGGGAACAACCTCCGCTGGAGCCTTCAGCTTCCGGCAGCCTATGAACGATAAACACCTCATCTGGGCTGAGCTAGTTGTAATGCAAATTCAATTATGGAATATTGCTTGAATGGACTCTTCAGCCCATCCATGGCCCCCTCCTCCTCCTCCTCCTCATCGTACTGCAGATAAGTAATACAAGCATTCACATAGAAAATGTAATAATCATGATATATTCAGGTTGGGCAATTTGAATTCAGTTCATGTCAGGTGCAGGACAGCTGCTAAAACAACTGTTGCGGAAGTGTGCGGTTAAAGGGGGTGACGAGCGAGCACTACTGCCTCCAGTTGTACGTACTTTGCACTTGTCGTTGTCTTATCGCAGTATTTTTGGCTGAAACGTGGGTTTAGTGATGATGGTCATTTCTGGTCGGGTTCCCGAGATTTCCGAGGGTGAGAACTGTTCGGAAATTGTTAAGAAGCTTATACGGGAGTCCAGTTGACATCTCTTCCGCTTATCGTATTGGAAGGAAGCCCATCCGAGGGTGAGAACTGTTCGGAAATTGTTAAGAAGCTTATACGTTAGTCCTGAAGATATCTCTTCTGCTCATCATATTGGAAGGACGCCCATCACTCAGGCTCCCGACAAAAGGAGCATCATCAAGCAATGCAGGAGATACTTAAAAAATAACATTCCATCAGCATGTAGAGAGTTCAAGCCACCTTGCTACGTCAATGAAAGTACGTCCCCCACCCGCTCGCAGGGTCCCTCGTTCTTAGAACGGAAACGTGAACGCCAACGTGCCAATGCCAGGGCTTTGACAAGGCCAGCAGACCAAGCTCCGACGTGTGGTGGTCCACAGCTGGCGTGTGCTGGTTGAATTCCTGATGCATCCCATCGGCTGTATATCCGAGAAATACGTTCAAGACTATCCTGCACGTGCACAAAAACCTCTGTATCCTTGATCTCTTTTTTCAAGTTTCTTTTTGTAATGTTGAATGATCTTCGATGATTCATCTTGTTACCATTCCTTCCACAACAAAAGTAACTTAGATTTGTTTAATAAATTTATTTTGTCCTGTTTAACATTGCTGTAAGACCCTAACTTGCCAAAAATGAACATCTATTTCAACTCATTATCAAAAGTAACTCAATACTCTACAAACTAACCATAATACAGAGTGCTGTTCAATATTTTGTGCAGCTGTGCATTTCACTTGTTTCCATTAATTCATTTTTCGTATCTAACTGTCATTGATGTGATAAATCATACATAGCATATTTTATTCCTGGTTATTCCCAATTGTAGCGGTGCCCTCAATTTGTTTAACACAGATTTTGATACAGATTTTTGACATAGATTTTACTCTTCCTCGGTCAGATACTAGCGGCTTCAATAAGGCTGGACAATAATTTATTAGGCTTGATTGACCCTGATACCAACCATCTGAATGGGCTCTATCCTTATTTAAATACTGAGAGGGAGAGTGAATAGATTTATGGAGATATTTTTAAAGGAATAAATTGCAGTACTATAAATAGCAGGAGTAACTGTTCTTTGTTACACCAGACCATTAGATCATTATAACCACAAAGTGACTTTTTCATTCGTTTATGCAATCAATAAATTGAATATTCGATGTAATCAGCTTTATTGTTGTCGATAACGACAACAATGCTTAAGAACTCCGATGTTCAATGAACAGCCTTGCAGTATTACCACTAATATCAAAACCAACTGGAATAGCCAAAGTCAGAGATAAGGCCACCCTACTAGAAAATATCTTCATCACAAACCCGCATAACTGTAACTCTGGCTTATTAATTTCTGATATGTCAGCATACCTGCCTATCAATGTAATTCTGAATATCATTTTGATAAATGAAGAAAAGGAAAAATTTGAGCAAATGAAATACAGATCAAACAAAACATGACGTAACAACCGGAAATCTGTGTAAAGACCTTAGAAATGAGAGAGACAATAATTAATAGAGAAAGGAATAGGGAGGTGATACAGAGTTGTATACATACATGGATAAATGGTGAATCCACTTACTTTCCCAGGTATCTCGCTGGAGGATCAAGGCTACCATCGAGTGGCAGTATAGAATAGCCTAGCGAGGGTAAGAAGGGTGAACATTTAAGAACTAAGTCGAGTGAGTTTATTCAGAACTGTCAACTTTGTACAGGGAGGTGGATTGCCTCGACCAATAACTCAATAATTGTTTGTGAGCATTCGTTTCAACAGCAGGTAGAATACAGGTCTACTATCTGTATTGTAGTTACAGAGACGGTTGCTTCCACCATCGTTTGGTAATATACATCAGATCTATACGCCTTCCCTACGAGACGACGACACACAGTGCCGCGTCGTCTCAAACTTGCGGCTCAAAACATTGTAACACAACCAGAAACTTCACTGAATGGGAATTAGTAAGCGGCATGCGGTTAGTGCGAGACGCATTAATAGGCATGAAGTGTGTGATATTCCTTCTTGTGACGTCCTGTTTTTACTCTGTACAGCTTCTTCCTCCCAGAAAGGTTAACAAAACCCCTCACCCAGTAAAAGGCTGTCGACGATTGCTTGCTATTGTTTATATATCGTATACAAAGATCATATTTCAATGTATGTTAAAAAGCCATCACGTTTGCTAGGTGTTTTGTTTTGTCGCATCTTAGACGCGCCTCCCACCCTTCAGGCTGTCCGGTCCGTTGACAGATGAGTCTAACTCCTTTCGTTTGACTAGGCGGCGCTCCCGGCCTGGTTTGAGGGAAACAATGTCCCAGTTTAGATTGGATAGTGATTCGTTTAGGAATTTGGCAGTGCATCCTCATTTTTTGTTCAGATTCTTCATTACTTCCACCCTTTTCACGTGCATGCATAATTTATAAGCCCTGGTGCATACCTGAATTACTGTACTAAAAAAAATCTTGTTCCTTACGTTGGGAACCCCTTTGAAGTCGTATTTTTTCATCCTCGGGCTTGCGTTTCTTTTCGCGAGTAGCTCCTACCATTTGGCACTTTTTAGTATCGGAGCTTCCGCCAGTCAATAAGAATCTCGCCGTCAGTTCACAGTGCTGTCCTTTGTTTGTCACCGCTCGCCGTCAGTTCCCAGTGCTGTCCTTTGTTTGTCACCGCTCGCCGTCAGTTCACAGTGTTGTCCTTTTTTTGTCACCGTTCCTTACTTCCTACATCTGAGCTGCTCCAGTGTGTCATTTATTGAGCCGAATTTTCTGCGCTCCCCTAGGCGACATATCGTCACTAGCACCTATCGTGTACCTGGGCGTCTGTGCAGTGGCTATCCTCGCTCGGCCCAGGGGGTTACAAAATCTCTGCCAAAAGGATCGGTCCTCAGTGTCCCGTGTGAATACGCTTCGTCCCCGTAATGCTTCCATGAAGGCTGTGATGACGTTTTATTATTCTATATCGTGCAGATGAATGTTTTGATCTAGAACATGAATTTGTGTCGCATTGGAATGTAGTACGACGGGTTGTCCCCGAAATGCAATTATATCACAAAATTATTGTAACAACACAAGTAAATTGTGCAAAATTAATAACTAATCAGCACATAAATAAAAGCTAGGTGAACAGGGTTACGAAAAATTGAATTACAGTACAATGCAAAGTATAGATATAATACATCTGTGGGACAAGTTGAATATGAATTTGATTTCACGGCACTTATAATTGGATATGACGATCTTGCTACGAAACAATTAACTTCTATAGTAGATGAAAGTTATCATTCATGTGTCCTTTATAAACAAAACACTCTCTTCAAAAGACAAAACGAGAACCTGGATTACCGGTATTATTAAACATGGAATCATTATTTTTATTTGTTCCAGCTAGACAAAATGCGAAAAAAATCTTATTCCCAAGTTAGAGGCCGTGTTAAAAGCTTTGTTCGATCTTCTACATGAACTTACAACGGAACTAAATTTTCTGAATACAAAATAGACCTCAAACGAACGTGGATGGTCATCAATGACATACATAGACCACATAACAACAAATGCAACCAGCCTTTAAAAAAATTAATCATTGCCAATAACGAATACTCAGAAGATCAAGATAAAGCATACAATGTATACAATATGAAAGTCGAGAAAAACAAGGCCGACAGTATTTTTGCCAATGAAAATGACCATCTCAAATATCTGTCGGGAAACAATTTTGTTCTTCATTATATTTTTTGCCATTTACTGCTCATGACAACACCTCAATTATCTTATCTCAAAAAATACTGGAAATATCAGTAGTTGTTTCATCAGTATCATAAAGAAATTAATAAAAAAATTATCCCCAATCCTAGCTTCGATCAACAATAGGAAAATTTCCTAAATCATTAAAAATGGCTTGAGTGACACCCATTAACAAAGGTGATGATAAGTCTGATACAGAACATTTTTGACCCATCAATGTCCCTGCTTTTTAGTTTCATGAACGTTATTTTTTAAGTACACATTAGTTGTTTGCTGATGAACGTACCTTATCGAATTACATCCTTTCAAACACCATGCACGTATAACCTGCATCAATTAACAAGCAACTCGATCATGTTAACAATTGGCTAACTGCAACCCGAGTTTGAATTAGTGGCAAAAGAACTAATTCCATATTATTCTCATGCAGGCGTATATTGAAGTTACCACTTATACAAATTTGAAAGGATAGAATTCCTGAGATAGACCGCACTAAATTCTCTGTGGTATATTTTGATAAAAAAATTATCCTAGAATCACAGTGCCAGCATATCATCTTATTTGTTCTTTATAAATAAAATAAAATACTACCACAATCTGTTTTCAAAACCCTTTATTTTACGTTGTTCCAGCCGTTCTCAATTTACGGAATCGAACTTGGTATGTAACAGATCTGAACAAAATTGTTAAAATATTTGTTCATCACAAGAAAGCCATCAGAGCTATAAATAAGATTCCATTCAATTCTCATACTAATCATTATTTTGAAGCCATGAATATCCTGAAACTGAAAGATCTTTATATCTTCCAAATTGCCCTAGACGCGTTCAAAACTTTCTCCAGATAATATGATCAAAAATTATTCAATTCAATTAGAAAATTCTTGGATGTGCACAATCATTCATAACCGTGTAATACCCCGTTAAAATAGATACAAAACCGAATCCAGTATCCCCTTCAATTGTGTCAACATTTGAAACTTGCTAACCCTGTTCACCGTCCGAATGTTTTACTTTCAATCTGTAAGTCTAGACTCAAAGAGTTATACTAAACATCTTACTATCCCGTCAAGATTTACAATCGCTTTACTGTTTACTAACCGTCTCTCAATCGTAACTGAATTTGTGACCTTGTTAGAAGCAGATGAATTACCAACTTAACAGAATTGCGGTATATTACAATATTCATTTTTTCAATGTTAATAGTACTCCTTTTAATAGTACTCAAGTATTTAACGGTCTCTGTGTTTGATTTCACTTGTTGTCTAGGCTTAATAAATCTAAATACATTTATTTGAGCATATTTTAGGAAAGGTAAAATCGATATGTTAGTACGTAAGGATTAGGTGGCCCCGAAACTCTAAATAGCTTAAATAAGGCCTTCAATTTTTCACCCTGAAATATCATAACTGTAAAATTAAATAGCATATAACTTTGCAAACTGTGAAATTTTGTTGTAATAAACTGTTCCAACTGTTTCAACAGTTTCAGCTGTTTCAACTGTTTCAAACTGTATCAGCCGTTTGAACTGTTTCAAGATCGCCTATCACTCACACAAAGCTTCTCCGACATTATCATTTATAATGTCCAAGTATGGGTGATCGGTATAAATTCGTCACTGATTATAAATGGTGCAGTACCGATATATCGTTGATAACCCACCAATCCATGGCTAATCTGGATGACCAGACGAATCCCATTGGATTGGATCGTGAAGTCCCAGGACAGAGCTAATAACCCGGCACTCCATTGTTATGCGTGGGTGACCCGAGGTAACCCATATTATTGGATCGTGAAGTCCCAGGACAGAGCTAATAACCCGGCACTCCATTGTTATGCGTGGGTGACCCGAGGTAACCCATATTATTGGATCATGATGCCGGGTCAATTTTGATAATCCGGCACACGTGGTTATGTGTGGGTAACCGAACATAACTCATCCCCATCCCGCATTCAGCGTAACCTTTTCATCGACTGTTGAGTGAGGGACTGGTCTTCACTCAGAAGCCATAGCATGTGGAGGTCTTTGCATGGATGAGATGACAGGAAATTTCCGTATATGAACTAGAAAAAACTACAGCGAGAGTATCCTTAAAATTATCCGATGAGTATAAAATAGTTGACATGATGTACTGCATTGAGGAAAGAATTATAACCTCTACAAACTAAATTTGAAGTCACATTTTGTTCAACATTATTAATAACCACTGCAGTAACTTAATCTATCGGGAGAAAATATTCGGATCTAAGTCAACATATCTGCAGCACCACACAGATAATGATCTCAGTTGGGAATCTTTAAACACTTGTGATCTCGCTGCCATCCATGTGTAGCATTCTCGGAAAAATCGGCTTTGGTGGTGTGCAGAATGGATAACAAGTATTACCTATAAGTTTCAGGACTCAGTACAGGTCAGGGAAATCGGTTCCAGCTCTGATTCTGCATGACGTAGGCTCAAATCCGCCTGCATGAGTGAGCCTTTTAGTACATTTTGACTCAAGTCACTGCACGTCGTCTGTTCAACGTATTAGTAAAGGTAGTAATGGTTCGTCACTGACCAAAGCGTGAAGTGTGATCGGGTTTAACTCGTCACTGACTGCAGTGCGAATATCAAAGGCTGGGCACTGCTCTGTTGTCGCTGTTAGCCAGACGAGGGGGAGCGGTTCAACAATTACCGCCGTGGTAGCGCCGGAATTCCTTCGATAATTGAGCTGGAAGGCTGGTACCACAGGCAGGAGGGGTGTGTCTGCATTGCTATCGATGATGTAGCTCAATCCGATAACGCCTCCGATTGCTGTCTCTCGGTACCAGGACTCTCTTCCCATTTGGTGCGACACTGCGTTTCACTTTGCAAGTGAATTAAGTGGCTACACGTAGCCTCTATAGATCTCTGCCCAGAGATGACGCTTTTCAGCTACACCTGCATTCTGTGATCGATATGCAATAATGATATCCCATGTGAGTAAATCAAGTAACAATAATTGTTATATAAAGAAATGAAAAATTCCTGTACTACAACGATTGTTCGAAAACATTGAAATGTTTTTTCATGTATGTCGCAGCATTTATATTTACTAGTTTATAACAGAACTATGAAGATGTTCTGTTTGTATTCATTATGAACTTCGAATGTGATTCATCTACCTGCTTAAAAGTAATTAGGCATAAAAAGCCACAATCAATTTATTAGATTATGAAACTGCGTGTGGAATCTCTGGATAAAACTGTTCGAGCGACGAACAATCACCGACAACCCTGGAATGTCTGTTTGAACAATCTCTGGGTGATCGATAATTCAGTACTTACAAAGGGATAGATTTAATACCTCTAAGCCGTTCAAGCGTCAGGCGATCGCAAGTGACGACGTTCGCCGGTAACTCAGAGGAATTGGCTCGAGCACCCTCTGGGTGATCATCGATAATCCAGTACCGATGAAGGGACATCCCATCGATAATCCAGTATTGCTAATCGGTGATACCAAGTCTGGGTCATCGTCTCTCATCCTTGCATAGGACATCCATAAATACGGACTGGGTACCTCTGGGACCTTCCTCCCTATGGAATGCAAGACTATCGGTAATATGATTTTTTTCAATAAGAGATTATTACAGATACGGCCGTAATGACAGTGATGAAAGTGAATGGAGTAATGAGTTGTTTGTGAGTGAAACAAGTGGATACAATATTGACTGATAATAAAGAATATTAACTTGTGAAATGGACCTTATAATGTGATGTTTTTATCAAACACGTTACATATCAACCGATAACGAAGTGAGATAGCGTCAGTTCTGAACGAAGGTAACACCAATGCGCTTCGCACGCAGGTTCAGGTTGAATGCAAGGGCAGAACAACTTCCTGTTGATGACTATAAATGGTTTTATTTGACCGACCGACAGAGATCCGTCACAGTGCGATGGTCTATGCACCCAACACGGCTAAGAGCTAGACGCTTGTGTAGGCTGTTAACATACACATTGAATAGCAGGGGCGACAGAAGGCCTCCCTGCCTTATTCCATTGGTGGTTCGGAACGAATTTGCTATTGGAATTCCCCACCGTACCGCACATTGTTGTTGTTGGTACCAGTATCTTAGTAATTTTACGAGGTGCACAGGCACCCCCATTTCGATTAATATTTTGAACAGTGTCCGATTATTACCGCGATCAAAGGCTGTTTTGGCATCTCCGTTCATGTTGAGGCTCAAAGCCAAATTGGTTTGACGTCGTTTGAGGCATTCGCGAAGTCTGTTCCGAATCACAATTTGAAGTAGCTTTGATGCGGCAGTAGCAATTGATATTGGTCTGCAATTGCGTTCATCTGTCGCACATTTTGTCTTTGTTTTTATTATAGGTTATACAGTTACATGCATAGGTAGCCAGTGATGGAAATCGGTACAAAAAATTTGCCAAGGCGATACCGATACTGCGATGCATCAAAATCAAATAAAGCGATACCGATACCCGATACTTTGAGAATTCTCAAGGCGATACTGATACTCGATACATGTATCGGCGATACATGGATCAGCGATACATTTTTCGCGGTACTTTACTGATAAATTTTATATTGGAAATAAAAACATTTAAATGAATTGAACCATGTACTGTACGAAACATTTCCATTTGAATCACTCAGCATGTGAACAGAAGATTCACATTAGGTGTAATTGGAATTGCCCTTCAAAAAAAACAGTTGACTGAACATTTGGTCTGACTGCCTCCATTTATAAGCAGTCTTGGTTAGGAGACTGTGCGTCGGATTCACCCTCGTAATCAAGAAACGCATCAGTGCTCCCATCAGACTAATTATCGTGGTCTTCAAAGTGAAGATCTGATTGTGTCGTTTGCTCATTCACATTTTTGATAGCACTAACCAAAATTTCGTGAACTCGTTTCTTGGTGAGTGTCGTATTGAGCTCAGGTTTTATGGGGAGCAATTTCTGTTTGAAAGTAGGATTGGACACAGTTGCCAGAATTGCCGCGTTTGTTTCGTGTGAGGAGTCGAATTTCAGGAATTTTTAGCAGCGTTCCGAATACCGCTCAACCACAGCGTTCAGTAATGGCTGACAATGACGCAGCGTCGTTGAATCCAATCGAATAATTTTTTTTCTACAGCCAGTAATGTGAGGAGCATACACCCATAGAAACAGGATTTGTCAGCTTGGAGTCTGTCTAGTGCTAGTGCGATGGGATGCATTAAGTCTACATACTCCTGCATGAATTCGAGCTCCGCTTTACGAAACGCAGACAGTCCCAGTCGACTCATGAGCTCAATGAGTTTGTCTTTGTGTTTAAAAAGAATGAATAAACTGTCATAAAGGGAATTCCAACGAATAGCACATGGTAGCCTGAGCTGACAATTTTTGGTCCCCTAACTGATTTCCGCTGATTTCGGTCTCCCAGACATTATCCTAAGTGCTGAGTGCTTACCCTTCGCACTGTTGTGAAGCTTTGAGTAGGGACCTTTCAAAGCTTGCTTAGCATCAACAGTGCAAACAAGATTGAGCATATGAGAGCAGCATCTTAAATACGATGCAAGCGTAATTCTATCATCTCTGCCGGTGTCGAGAGGAGAAGCAGCAAAACAGTCATCATCAGGATCGAAGACAGCACAGTCATCAGTCACATCTTCGTTGTGTGCATATTCAACGTTCAGAGGGATCTTCACCCCACACTCCATGAAGGCTTTCACCATGTTGCTACCACTGTCTGTAACAGTCGCCACAATTGCATTATCTTGAATTGAGAATGTCTGCGCACATCATCTAAGATTTCAGCAATTTTGTCTAAAGTATAACTGCCTTGAAATCTTATGCAGCCTAGTGTGTCACTTCTCCTTTCGAGCGTAGTACTGTCGATCTGAAGATAAAAAACTAAAACCATTTATCATAGCCGACATCTGCCAGAGATGAAATGTTTCATGAACTGAGATATGATTGAGATCAGTTGATATATTTTACATGCACAATAACTCATATATTTTTGCATTTCAATTTGCATCTATAAATAAATTTATAATGCCAATGATTTCCACCGTATTCAAGCAGAAAATAGCTATTGTATTTTTCAAGTTATTATGTGCGACAAATCCTACTATGGTAACAAAAAAAATATAAATGCATGAAATAACTTGATCACTACATATTTCCTGTATAATGCGAGTTCACGTCTTCTTTCATCCAGTGAGAAGACAAAAATTGAAATCGGGAGGAATCATAGAGAAAAATTAACCACTGTGTGATACAGTGATCTGACACAGGCGTTGAAGCGTGATCACCCTCTAAATTACTCTTCAAAATTTTCATCTTTCACGTTTTCTTTCAACTATGTCTTTCAAACATTGCGCTGTGATAAGTGATTCACGATGGTTAATCTAACACTATAAAACGGACGGGCTTGAAGAGAGGCTATATGATAATCGAATATAAAGAGAGTCACCGGTCTTGCTGTATAAAGATAAATAAAAATTCACGATAATGAACTATATACAGTTTCAACAATACTGGATGAAACGAATAAACTTTTATTGGAGCTATAACTTCAACAACGTATCCCTAAACACTCCGATGCGACAGTGTGTTCAGACATAGTTGCCGCTATGGTCCAGCTTCAGCCACCCGTCCAGAAACCTCACCGGCTAAATGCCTGAGGGAAAATATTTCCACATACCTCACGATTACCAAAGGCAAAACGGCTCTCCTGGTAGTGGCGCTATTAGCTTCTGACGAATGGTGTCGCCGCACGAGT
Organism: Gammarus roeselii; assembly: GCA_016164225.1. Taxonomy (NCBI): domain Eukaryota; kingdom Metazoa; phylum Arthropoda; class Malacostraca; order Amphipoda; family Gammaridae; genus Gammarus; species Gammarus roeselii. The sequence continues at coordinate 328 of SDVV010011514.1, read as the reverse complement.
GTGGTGGTATCAGCTCCTAACCAATGGTGTCGCCGCATGAGGGTGGTGGTATCAGCTCCTAACCAATGGTGTCGCCGCATGAGTGTGGTGGTATCAGCTCCCAAAACCAATGGTGTCGCCGCACGAGTGTGGTGGTATCAGCTCCTAACCAATGGTGTCGCCGCATGAGTGTGGTGGTATCAGCTCCTAACCAATGGTGTCGCCACACGAGTGTGGTGGTATCAGCTCCTAACCAATGGTGTCGCCGCATGAGTGTGGTGGTATCAGCTCCTAACCAATGGTGTCGCCGCACGAGTGTGGTGGTATCAGCTCCTAACCAATGGTGTCG
>SDVV010011513.1:0-15818 GCA_016164225.1 Gammarus roeselii | reverse complement strand
CCACCTCCCCTTACAGCCTCCACCTCCCCTTACAGCCTCCACATCCCCTTACAGCCTCCACCTCTCCTTACAGCCTCCAACTCCCCTTACAGCCTCCAACTCCCCTTAGAGCCACCAACTCTTCTTACAGTCTCCCACTCCCCATACAGCTTCCCACTCCCCATACAGCCTCCAACTCTTTTTACAGCCTCCAACTCCCCTTACAGCCTCCAACTCCCCTTATAGCCACCAACTCCCTTTACAGCCTCCACCTCCCCTTATAGCCTCCACCTCTCCTTATAGCCTCACCTCCCCTTATAGCATCACCTCCCCTTACAGCTTTCACCTCCCCTTACAGCTTTCACCTCCCTTACAGCTTTCACCTCCCCTTACAGCTTTCACCTCCCCTTACAGCCTCCAACTCCCCTTACAGCCTTCACCTCCCCTTACAGCCTCCACCTCATCTTACAGCCTCCACCTCCCCTTACAGCCTCCACCTCGTCTTACAGCCTCCACCTCCCATTACAGCCTCCACCTCCCATTACAGCCTCCACCTCCCCTTACAGCCTCCACCTCCCCTTACAGCTTCCACCTCCCCTTACAGCCTCTACCTCCCCTTACAGCCTCCACCTACCCTTACAGCCTCCACCTCCCCTTACTGCCTCCACCTCTCCTTACAGCCTCCACTTCCCTTCCAAGTAAATGATGAATAAATGTTATTTATTAAAAATGACATTACATCAACTCAAAACAATTATAATTACAATGAATGATATTGCTGAAACTTCTCGTATATAATTAGGTTATGATCAGCTTCTGCTAGCAGATATATTTATGTATGTATATGTATGTCACAATGTATATCCAGACATTCTCGTAAAGCTGGAGTCTTTCGCACTGCGCGAGAAACAATGCAGGGCTGTCAACCCTAGTTTAAGTTACACGGTGGGAAACCCCTTACTTTGCGTATTTCCTATCACCTTCAAAAGTGTTTCTTTAAGCAAACGGCAGTTCGTCCCCATATTAGATTTCTTGAAGTTGACAAGTGTATGTCATTTGGGCTTTCCCTTTAAAATCAACGAGTCAGCAATATGTGGCCGGGATATTATAGCAAAGAAGGGCCGTGTTTCACTTTCATAGCCAAGGGTAACCCTAATGAGCAATCAACAAGTGGGAGGAGCCTATAAATTAGTTAACGGCCTAAATTTATTCATGTCAATGCGGGTCAAGGATTTGGGATAACACGCCCTCTCAGAGTGAACAAACTGTACAGTGGTTCTCTTATTGGAGGATCATTTCCTACACATAGAAGCAAAGTTTTCCCCTATGTTAGTAGTCAGGTGGTGAAATCATTGGGACTTCACACTTCGTAACAGAACAGCTTGGGAGGAGGTAAGCCCTATTAGAACAGCGACTCTGGCATTAGGTCATACCGTAGGCTGTTATTAACTTTGTGTGATACTTTGCTACATAGTGCGTGATAAATACTTTCATACTTGAATGCGTGTAATAATTCCTCAGTATTTATAAAAAAAAATCATTTTTTGTATGTTCCTACAAGGTGGGCTTTTCTCCTTTTTGCTGTTTACATTTTTTCTCCTTTTCACATTATTCATCTCCTTTTGTTCTTTTTACTGTTCAATTTGATTATCTACGCAATACACTTTTGTTCTGTTGTGTCTGTTAGTATCACAATCAATGATCATGCTCGTTTGAGAATTAACCTGTTGACCTGTTACTATGTTTATCATTCAAAATAATATTATAAAATAATTTGTAATCATTCAAACCTTCGCAACATTTAACGTATTTCAACAACCACAAACTAAAGTTTTACAACATTGAATGCTATTGCTGAAACTTTACGTAGATAATTAGCCTGCAATCAGAATAATATTTCAATTCCGTTATGCATGTCATGAGTATAAAAATATGAAACACAAATAAATCATTTCGTAATCTAGCTAGAAAATTTTATACTTAAACACGAACTTACTAGGGCTTGTACACTGACGGATGGCATGATGTAAAGCATCCTTGCTATATACGGACCTGGTAAGGAGAGGAGTGAGACCAATTTTGGATTAACTTGAGTGAATGAAATACAAGTTTCAGAGGTAAATACAACGTGGTTGTACTTGGTGGCCAAAATGTGAGAGTTGGAGATGTAGTGGTAGAGAGGTATACCGTTAGTGGTAGAAATCACAGTGTAGAAGCGAATCTGAGTAGGAGCTCTATGCCCATGTGCTCAACCCGATGGTTGAGCACATGGGTAAGGATGGCCCATCGTGCAGCAGTGGAGGGAGTCGATGTATTTTGTGTGGTCATTTCGAGAAGAGCGGTGGTGTGGCTGTTATATGTACAGTTGTTAGGGAGAATGGAGAAATGTCTGACCATCTACTGGTGGAAGGAAGAATAAGAGTGGAGCAAACGGGAAAGAGGAACAAAAGAATAGGAGGAGGAAGAGAGAAAGTGACGGTGAGTGAACTAAATGTGGCAATCTGAGTGGGGGAGTTCCGGCAGGCGTTGATTTAGGAATATGATGATGCATGAGGGTTAGGCTTAGGTAATGTTGAGGAAGACTGGGAGACGTTTAGAGATGTGTTTTCGAGATGGGTAGAATCTTGTATGGTGTGCGCCGTGCGGGAGGATGTAGAAAGAGGGGCTGCCAGTGGTGTGGAAAGAAGAGGTTAAACTGGTGGTGCCGCAGAGAAGAGCCTTTGAGGAGTGGTTGCAAATGAGGTAGGCGGTGGCTAAAGATAATTATAGGGAGCACACAAGAAGTGAAGCGGGTGGTGAGGAGAGCTGATGCCAGGTGGGGCAAGCGGTTGTGCAAGAATTCAAAGGAGAACAATAGTATGTTCTGGAGAGAGGTGAAGAAGGTGAGAAATGGGGAAACCGGGAAGGAAGGGTGGTTTAGAATTTCTATGCTGGCAGCAGAGCATGTGTCTGAATGGGAAACGAGGTGAGTGTTTGGTTCCCTGGCAAAGAATGACGGAGACAAGGTTACGTATTTCTCCCTGGCTGTTCAATCTCTACAAAAATGGAGTGGGCAGGGAGGTGATCGCGAGTGTAATATGAGGTAGAGGCAAGTGCTGTTGGTAGCACACGAGCGGAATTTGCAGTTGTCAAATACTGTTAGCAGATGATACGGCACTGGTGCCAGATTCGGAGAAGGTGTGTAGGTTAGTGTCGGAGTTTGGTTGAGTGTGTGTGACGGAAGCTGTAAATTCATGTGGGTATAAGTAAAGAATTGAGATTTTCTAGAAAAGTCGATGCGAGCAGAACTAGTGTCCCCCTAAATGGAGAAATATTGGAGGAAGTTCAGCGTTCCAAGTACCTAGCATTTCATGAGGAGAAGGCTGAACCGGCTGAGACTGTGTTGAAGTCGGGAGTGAAGGACGGGTATAGAGTGCTGGTAGCACTGAAGAGTGTAGTGTGGTTGTATGTGAGGGTAGTTGTTCATAACTATACTCAATGGAGCCGAGACTCGGTGGGGAGGGGGGGGGGTGGAGGGGCGAGAGCGGAGGAGAGAAGAGGTTTGAATGTTTACGAGATGAAATATTTTGGGGGTGCATGGCTCGAGTGAACCCGACAGATTAGATAAAAAACGACGTGGTTTGAATTAGAACGGGGATTGCGGAAAGTTAGTGGACAGAGTAGATTCACCTGGACGGAGATGGTTCAGATACACGGGAGGGATGGACGATGGGAGGTAAGTGGACAGGGCGGGGTAAGTGGGTTGATGGATGGCGTGAAGCAGGCGTTAGGAAGGTGAAACATCAATGTGGAGGTAGCGAGAGAGCGTGCAATGGATAGGCGTGGGTAGAGATTGTTCGTGACTTGATTTGTTTCGGTGATACCCTGATGTGCTTTTCCGCCCTTGCCGTCTCGTTGAGAAACGGGATGGTCGTGGGTACGAGAAGGCCCGGTTACTATGACGCAGTAGAAGTAAACAAGTTTAGCTACCTGACCCTGATGCTGACACTGATCTAACCTCACTCCCGAGCCGAAGCGTGTTGCAGGGTCTTCTGGCTGGGATCTTTATCGCCTAAGAGCTAATTTTGGGTGCTTGTGAGTAAGAGTGAAGTGTGAGGTGCTCCTTGGTGTCGACCATTCCCCTTTCTGAGGGATTTGGCCTAGTAGGAATACACTAGTTAGGTGTATTAATTTACATTACATAGTCGGAGCGATGCCTCACGTATCACATCGTTAAGCAGCTCATAGTTACAGCTACCAGGGAATGGTGGCTAAGACAGTCATGCAGTGATGCCCTGCAGCAGTACCCGAGATAACTCGACGAGTGACGTCGTAATATAGATACCGTGTATCATTGAAGACACGAGTCCGTTCAAACGAGCACTAATAATGCTGGTTGGTGGTAATCCCTCTCGGGCAGCACTGTAATCCAGGCACATACAACCAAACGACACATCACGCGACCCGCAGTCGTTTAGACGTGGAGCTCGATACAAGGCTTGACCTGCGAGGGGCTATTTCGGACCAGTTATCAATTCCGCAACCAAATGAGCTACCGTGACTTTGTGTTAATAATTTGTGAACCTCTGTCAGAATTGCACTGTCAAAATAACAATATACCTGAGCAACCTGGACATAATTTAAACAGATAGATAATTCACCATTGATCTTTCCATTTTCAATGCCTTGTAAATGGTTTCCAATTATGAAATCTAGTACAAGAATTCCATTATCAAAATACAGTTTAAATGAACGCAACTGAAATTCAAATTCAACTCATTGCAGCGGAGTCCAATGTAACCACCATGACACGTGTTGGTTGTGCACGACACGTGTTGGTTGTGCACGACACGTGTATGTTGCGCACGACAGCAGTCATTAACGACGCGAACGTAAGGAATTGCAGAATGCTGGATCTCTTAAGCACGGCTCAATATTTCGTTGCTGCACAGGTCGACTGATAATCCGATGCAATTTTCAAAGAGCTGTTCAACTATAAATCTATACAAGCCAAACTAACCTCCACAAAACGGATAGACTGTCTTGAAATGTAGAGAACTTGATAGAATAGTCATCACTGTTGGATGTCCTCATAATTTTGCTTATATTTCATGACTTATTTCTGCCACTGAATCACCTTCCCAGCCTAATCGTGTGGTGAACGTACACATTAATGTCAACAGTGGTAACTGAATCACTTCACACCCATCACACGTGATAAGTTATTGGAAGCAGACAGTGGTAACTGAATTACTTCACACCCAACACTCGTGGTTAGTCATTGGAAGCAGACAGTGGTAACTGAATTACTTCACACCCAACACTCGTGATAAGTTATTGGAAGCAGACAGTGGTAACTGAATTACTTCACACCCAACACTCGTGATAAGTTATTGGAAGCAGACAGTGGTAACTGAATTACTTCACACCCAACACTCGTGATTAGTCATTGGAAGCAGACAGTGGTAACTGAATTACTTCACACCCAACACTCGTGATTAGTCATTGGAAGCAGACAGTGGTAACTGAATTACTTCACACCCAACACTCGTGGTTAGTCATTGGAAGCATCCAAAATGAATAATATCGATGGTCGTACCTCAAAGATCATACCCCGATCAGATATACGGCCATAGACCATAGATTGAAAAACAAACATCCCCATAACCTGACAGACCATAGACTGAAGAACAAGCATCCCCATAACCTGACAGACCATAGACTGAAGAACAGGCATCCCCATAACCTGACAGACCATAGACTGAAGAACAGGCATCCCCATAACCTGACAGACCATAGACTGAAAAACAAACATCCCCATAACCTGACAGACCATAGACTGAAGAACAGGCATCCCCATAACCTGACACACCATAAACTTAAGAACAGGCATCCCCATAACCTGACAGACCATAAACCAGCGTGTCTTAACCTTTTTGGTGGTACCGAACCCTGCAAGTTCCATACATGCATTCATCGAACCCTTCATCTTGATACGACAATCATATACTATTCATTTAATACAAAACTCTCAATGTAGAGATCACCCCGTCGAACCCCAGAAAACGACTCACCGAACCCCTGGGGTTCGATCGAACCCAGGTTAAGAACCACTGCCATAAACAGAAGAACATGCATCCCCATAACCTGACAGACCATAAATTGAAGAACAGGCATCACCATAAGCCACCAGGTGTTGTTGACAACAGCCAACATGTAGTAATGACCAGTTGAAGTTGTTTGGTATTTCTCGAGTGGTCGGAGACGGCAGCACTCGGTGCAAAGTGGTCGGTGTAGGGGCCGGTTTGATGATGCCCACATACTGAGATCATCAGTCATTTATGCAGTCATATTTAGAAACCGATGCACAAAACCATCAGTTGTGAATTTTGAATGAAGACAGGCAAGGAAAATCTGAAGAAATATCCCCGTGTTCTATCAGATCATGTTAGCCAAGTGTAACGATACTTGCTGGCCTGCAGGGCAACGCAGCCCATGCAACGCATCAAAATCCATGCAGGGCATCGAAGTCCCTACCTACCAAGCTATATAGAAAGATTGACCTGAATTTGAACTGGTGACATTTACAAACTATCGATTTAGGAATTAGTTTCAACGAAAATAAGCACGAGATGAGCTCAAACTCGTCGTAAAGTAAGCCTAAACTATACCCTAACACGTAGTACACTAGCCCAAACTCAAATTAAGCGAAGCCAACATCAGAAGAGAGCTCAAACGGATTCTAAACCGAAGCTCAAAGTCAAAGGTAGTCTAGGCTCCTGAGAAATTGAGCCCCACACCAGCGCTACAGTTGAGAGACGTGCAGATGATACCATACAAAACGAAGGGCAGTCTTGGCGATGTGTAAAGCTTATCGCTAAGTCCGATAAGGTTGACACACTCATCCTATATTGATAAGACAAACACGTATACAGGGTATTGGTTTAGATAAGAGGTGGAGCGCATGGAGGCGGTTCTTGGAGTATCCGTTGTGCAAACCCCAACAGGTGGAGTGCGTGGATACGGTTCTCTGAGCAGCCTTCAAGCCGTCCTTATCAGGTGGGGCGTGTGGGGGCGGAGAATGGGGTTCTTATAACACTCACCGTGCGGCAGAATCAGGTGGAGCGACTGGAGGCGATTTTCACGGGCTTCCTCCAGGCCTTCTTCATCAAATTGGGCCATGAATTAAACCTCTCTAAAATTATAACAAATGACTCTCACATAAGAGACGAAATCACAAAAAATACAATGGCGGAGAGATCGAAATATGTCAATTTTGGAATCCACAGAGAGAGCAATCTGTTAATTGTAGAAAACCTCAACCTAAACGTAGCTCAATGTTATTGCTTGACTTGCATCAGCCCAAAATAATTCATAGTAGCTATTAGAAGTAGTAAGACACTCGTCGTAGACGGGTGGTTAGCGTGTCCAACAGCAGTGCCAGCCACTCGCCGTAGACGGGTGGTTTGCGTGTCTATCAGCAGTGCCAGCCACTTGCCGTAGACGGGTGGTTGGCGTGTCCAACAGCAGTGCGAGCCACTCGCCGTAGACGGGTGGTTAGCGTGTCCAACAGCAGTGCCAGCCACTCAACGTAGACGGGTGTTAGCGTGTCCAACAGCAGTGCCAGCCACTCGCCGTAGACGGGTGGTTAGCGTGTCCAACAGCAGTGTCAGCCACTCGCCGTAGACGGGTGGTTAGCGTGTCCAACAGCAGTGCAAGCCACTCGCCGTAGACGGGTGGTTAGCGTGTCCGACAGCAGTGCCAGCACTCGCCGTACACGGGTGGTTTGCGTGTCTGACAGCGGTGCCAGCACTCGCTGTAGACGGGTGGTTAGCGTGTGCGACAGCAGTGCCAGCCACTCGCCGTAGACGGGTGGTTAGCGTGTCCTACAGCAGTGCCAGCACTCGTCGTACACGGGTGGTTTGCGTGTCCGACAGCGGTGCCAGCACTCGCCGTAGACGGGTGGTTGGCTTGTCCGACAGCAGTGCCAGCACTCGCCGTACACGGGTGGTTTGCGTGTCCGACAGCGGTGCCAGCACTCGCCGTAGACGGGTGGTTAGCTTGTCCGACAGCAGTGCCAGCACTCGTCGTAGACGAGTGGTTAGCGTGTCCGACAGCAGTGCCAGCACTCGCCGTACACGGGTGGTTAGCGCGTCCGACAGCAGTGCCAGCACTCGCCGTGGACGGGTGGATAGCGTGTCCGATAGCAGTACCAGCCAATCGACGTAGACGGATAGTTAGCGTGTGCGACAGCAGTGCCAGCCACTCGCCGTAGACGTGTGGTTAGCGTGTCCGACAGCAGTGCCAGCCACTCGCCGTAGACGGTTGGCTAGCGTGTCCGACAGCAGTGCCAGCCTCTGGTGCTTCATGACGCGAGTCCGATCCCCGACAAGGACCCGGCGGTCTTATAGCGAGGAGATTGGGCGCCACCCCCTCTTGTGTCAGCCAAACTTAGCCACCCTGTTAACGGCATCTCTTGGATCTCTTGGATGTTGTTTGGGAGCTCAGTCCAGGGCCACGCTGGTGCGCCGCCACAGGTCAACGCTGCTTCCCACCCCCTCACCACCGGCAGGGGAGGCGCATAATCGTCACGCTCTCCATCCGCCGTCAAAAGAGCGAAAGGGGGGACAGCAGGGCAGAACAAATATTTCTAGTTTATGTCAGATCGGCATTTCCAGCCGGCCCCGGCCCTGCACTGGCACGAATCGGCGGCACCCCTTCGGACGTTTAACAAAGTTTTTCATAGACAGAACTCCATTCTGAGATTTCTGGCTCGATCCTCAAGCACGCCGCGCCCTCGGACACTCCAACTGTGCGGCAATGCTATTACTTGTTGCTGGCTGGTGGTAATGAGGCAAACGTGGCTAGTCTGGAACGGACAATAGGAAGCTATCAAGCTGAGCCTTGAAGCTGCTGAGTTCCCCCTGGTGTGCTCTCAAGCTGGCAGAAAGGCAATTGAAGAGCCTCGGCCCCCGAACCAGGAGAGAGTTCTCCCTCAACGTTTGAACTCTTTGCAGAGCCCGCCCACTCACTGGGGGCACCGCACAGAACCGGCCTCTCCTCTCATTAGTATATGGGGCAATGCAGTCTCGTCCATCTATATTAGGTGCTAGTCCACGGACGATTTTCCACACATATATTATTATATAACGCTCTCGGCGTCTCTCCAGCGAGTACAAATTCAGCTGCTAAAGTCACTCCCAATAGTTAAGTGCTGCCAGCCCCGCACCACAGCTGGCAACAGTATTCAAGGAGTGGAAGCACCAACGCTTTGTAGTGTTAGCATGGGGAAAACATCTCTTGTTGTAAAGGTGCGGAGAATCCACCTCATACGCTATCTTCCTCTCGCGGCAACATCACCAATCTGGGTATTGAATCCAGCCGTGTCACTCATAACTACTCCCAGGTCTCTGAGCTCCGACCTCATCTGGATTGGAGCTCCCTGTGGATCACGGTATTCATACTCCAATGATTGAATCCAGCCGTGTCACTCATAACTACTCCCAGGTCTCTGAGCTCCGACCTCATCTGGATTGGAGCTCCCTGTGGGTCACGGTATTCATACTCCAATGATTGAATCCAGCCGTGTCACTCATAACTACTCCCAGGTCTCTGAGCTCCGACCTCATCTGGATTGGAGCTCCCTGTGGGTCACGGTATTCATACTCCAATGATTGAATCCAGCCGTGTCACTCATAACTACTCCCAGGTCTCTGAGCTCCGACCTCATCTGGATTGGAGCTCCCTGTGGGTCACGGTATTCATACTCCAATGATTGAATCCAGCCGTGTCACTCATAACTACTCCCAGGTCTCTGAGCTCCGACCTCATCTGGATTGGAGCTCCCTGTGGGTCACGGTATTCATACTCCAATGATTGAATCCAGCCGTGTCACTCATAACTACTCCCAGGTCTCTGAGCTCCGACCTCATCTGGATTGGAGCTCCCTGTGGGTCACGGTATTCCTACTCCAATGCCTCGATTGAGGTTGTGTACCGAAGCAGCTCAAACTTGTCTCCGTTGAACTCCATGTTGTTAGCCACCGCCCAACGGTAGATCGCTTCAAGGTCAATATGTAACAGTTCACAGTCCAAGACACTTTTTATCGTCTTGGACAAACGGTGGTGTCGTCAGCAAACGAGGATGCAATACTGTGCTGCAACTCGCCACTGATATCAGCAATATGTACAAGAAACAAGATCGGTCCCAACACTGACCCCTGCGGGACACCGCTGCCCACATCAGATTTGGCAGACACCGCGCCCTCCACCGCTACGCACCGTCTACACTCTGTCAAGAAGCTTTGTATCCACCTGTACAGTTGCCCGCGAACGCTAAGTGAAGAGAGCTTCCTGAGTAGCACTCCGTTGTTGACTTTGTCGAAAGCCTTTGCAAAATCAAGGTACACGACATCCACATCCAGTCCTCGCTCCAGAGCCTCCAAGACGCAATGATAGTGCGCCAACAGCTGCGACAGGCAGGATCGCTGTCTCCTGAAGCCGTGCTGGCTCTCGTTGAACAGCCCGTACCGCTTCATATACTCCACAAACCTCTTCACAACAATCTTCTCAAAGGCCTTGATGTAGAGAGACGTCAAGGCAACCAGCCTGTAGTTTTTAGCAACAGATCTGTCTCCCAACTTGTATATTAGGGTTATTCTCCCCAGTTCAAGTTTCAGTGGCATACACACTAGAAGAAACACTCATTTAAATGATGCACACTATCAAACTTCTCAATAACTTCAGGGACTTGTCAGGAGCTCGTTTAGTGGACCCAGCAAAACGGACATATAAAGTAGTGTTGACCAGGATAATGTACCTAGATACTGCTCTATTACTCTTGTAATTATAGAGTAGCGTTGGCCAGGATAATGTACCTAGATACTGCTCTATTACTCTTCTAATTATATAGTAGTGTTGGTCAGGATAATGTACCTAGATACAGCTCTATTCCTCTTCTAATTATACATCAATGTTGGCCTGGATAATGTACCTCGATACTGTTCTATTACTGTTCTAATAATATAGTATTGTTAGCCAGGATAATGTATCTAGATATTGCTCTATTACTGTTCTAATTAAAAAGTAGTGTTGGCCAGGACAATGTTCCTACATATTGCTCTATTACTCTCCTAAATATTTAGTAGTGTTGGCCAGGATGATGTACCTAGATACTGCTCTTTTACTGTTCTAATTATATAGTAGTGTTTGTCAAGATAATGTACCTAGATACTGCTCTATTACTGCTCTAGTTTATCTTCTTGAAATGGGCAAAATATCGGGGAAATGTAACTAGATACAGTATCCCGTCCAACACCGAGTACAATTACTGCGTCCGCCAGAGCACAACAACGGTCATGTCTCCCAGCATCGTCCACCAGAGCGGGACGACATATATACATGTCTCCCAGCGTAGACCGCCACAGCGGGACGATGTGTTCCAGCATCGTCCGCCAGTGCGGGACGATATCTTCCAGCCTCGACCGCCACAGCGGGACGATAATGACTCCCAGCATCGTCCGTCAGTGCGGGACGATATCTTCCAGCATCGACCGCCAAAGCTGGACGATGCCTCCCAGCATCGTCCGCCAGTGCGGGACGGTCTTCCAGCATCGACCGCCACAGCGGGACGATGTCTTCCAGCATCGTCCGCCACTACGGGACGATGTTTTCCAGCATCGTCCGCCACAGCGGGACGATAATGACTCCCAGTATCGTCCGCCAGAGCGGGACGATTGTCTTCCACCATCGACCGCCAGAGCGGGACGATAATGTCTCCCAGCATCGTCCGCCACAGCGGGACGATAAGGTCTTCGAGCATCGCGCGCCAGAGCAGAACGATGTCTCCCAACAAGAAGTGCAGGATTTGTTGCCAGCATTTATTTATGACAATCAATATTAAAGTTTTCATTCCGAAACCAACTTTCCTCAGGGGCATCGAATTTTTCGCACAGCTCCTCTCGCAACAATAAGTTCGACGATGATCACACCAACAAATCAACAATACCGGCAGGTGTTCATGGTGCTATAATTGTTTGTACACACAAAATATGCCATAATGTCCGAGTAATAAAATGCTCGAGTCAATAAGCCGCATTGTGCTGAGACATATCGGACAGTAACACAAGTGGGGATGAGATCTGCACCATGTGGATAAACCTACATTACAGGTTGTGAAGAGGACGATAGATCGTTCCACCTCGACGAGATTGGGGCACGCCAATACTCCTCCACCTATGTGGTAGACCAGTCACTATTTTCAGGACCTCCCATTTTAGAAGTATCTCTGACTACCACTTGATGTTTTTCGAATTAAAAAGTCTTCGCGAAGGTTTGTGTGACCGTTACAACGGACAGACACTTGTTTAGAAGGCGTCGCAGATACATTCGGATGATGTATGACACTCGTCATTTCGTTCACAAAACAACGGCACTTTGTTAAACATGAACAGTTCAACTCCCCACTAACGTCAGGGGACATAACTCTACATAGTAATAGACTTATTTTGAATAATTACCTCGACCAATTTCAGCCTCATCAACAATGGAATGAGGTACAAGTGGTCTATTGACGGTCAATGTGGTCTGTGACAGACGAGCATTGTTTTAGCCTCTTGCAATGGTTGCTTGACGAGGTGACACCCAACAGCTGGATCAGCTCAGGGTGCTGTATGTTCAACGATCAATCCTCTTCAAAACACACCGTCGCAGCGAAAAAAACGGCGCCGACTGCCCAAAACACACCGTTCCGAGGAGACGGCGCCTACTCCCCAAAACACACCACCGTGGCGAGGAGACGGCGCCTACTCCCCAAAACACACCACCGTGGCGAGGAGGCGGTGCCTACTCCCATCTGTGACGGCCTAACCCTGCCCCATCCACCGCAATAGCAATAGTTAATAGGCCTATCATACATACGCTATGATAACCTTCTAGACAACAAAGAATGGATTTTTGTCCGGAGAACATTTTTGAGCGCACTTCATGGTTACGTTTAAGTATAAGGATTCCGCTTACCTGATCATTATATAAAAAAAATTACTACGACCACCACAACTGCTTTTATCAGTCTTCCTACTACCACCACAGCTGCTTCCAGCAGAGCATCTCCCTACTACCACCACAGCTGCTTCCAGCAGAGCATCTTCCTACTACCACCACAACTGCTTCCAGCAGAGCATTTTCCTACAACCACCACAGCTGCTTCCAGCAGAGCATTTCCCTACTACCACCGCAGCTGCTTCCAGCAGAGCATCTCGCTACTACCACCACAGCTGCTTCCAGTAGAGCATCTCCCTACTACCACCACAGCTGCTTCCAGCAGAGCATTTCCCTACTACCACCACAGCTGCTTCCAGCACAGCATCTCGATACTACCACCACAGCTACTTCCAGCACGGCATCACCCTACTACCACCACAGCTGCTTCCAGCTGAGCATCTCCCTACTACCACCACAGCTGCTTCCAGCAGAGCATCTCCCTACTACCACCACAGCTGCTTCCAGCACAGCATCTCCATCAGACACCAGAAATGTTTCCAGCATTGCCTCCCTCCACACCCCTTCGCAGCAATATTACTGAACAAGCTACGATGGAATTACCAGGGCGGAATGGCGGGACAATAAACGCTCCTGGAGCACAGTATATGATGAGGCACAGCACACGAAATAGATAAAGGTGGCACCCGTCACGACACCCGAGGAATGAGAGAACATTCATTATCACAATTAGTATTGAATAAAAGTTTTCCTGCGCAGACTTTGTACGATTTATACACAGAAGATCACTGATGCGAGAAGAATTCAAATGATGCTGAAGACTATACAAATGATTCATAAAGCCACGTGTGCACGTTGCATTACCTGGCATTAGCGCGATTGACCTCGTTGCAAGGCCTCGTAATCATCGGCAGCGCGCAGTTGAGAAGCTCGACCGCGGGAACGCTTCAGAGATGCGCACCTACTGAACGCTACGGTGGAGCACATTTACTGAACGCTACGGCGGTGCACACTTACTGAACGTTACGGTGGAGCACACTTACTGAACGCTACGGTGGTGCAAATTTATTGAGCATTACGGTGGTGCACACTTACTGAACGTTACGGTGGTGCACACTTACTGAACGTTACGGTGGTGCACACTTACTGAACGTTACGGTGGTGCACACTTACTGAACGTTACGGTGGTGTATATTTACTGAACGCAACGGTGTCGCACACTTACTAAACGTTACGGTAGGACAATCTTACTGAACGCTACGCTGGTGCACACTTACTGAACGTTACCTTGGTGCACACTTACTGAACGCTACGCTGGTGCACATTTACTGGATGTTACGGTGGTGCACACTTACTAAACGTTACGGTGGTGCACACTTACTGAACGTTACGGTGTTGCACACTTACTGAATGTTACGGTGGTGCACACTTACTGAACGTTACGGTGGGGCACACTTACTGAATATTACGGTGGTGCCTACTTACTGAACGCTACGCTGCTGCACACTTACTGAACGTTACGGTGGTGCACACTTACTGAATGTTACGGTGGTGCACACTTACTGAACGCTACGCTGCTGCACACTTACTGAACGTTACGGTGGTGCACACTTACTGAACGCTACGGTGGTGCACACTTACTGAACGCTACGCTGGTGCACACTTACTGAACGCTACGGTGGTGCACACTTACTGAATGTTACGGTGGTGCACACTTACTGAACGCTACGCTGCTGCACACTTACTGAACGTTACGCTGGTGCACACTTACTGAACGCTACGGTGGTGCACACTTACTGAATGTTACGGTGGTGCACACTTACTGAACGTTACGGTGGTGCACACTTACTGAACGCTACGCTGGTGCACACTTACTGAACGCTACGGTGGTGCACACTTACTGAACGCTCCGGTGGTGCACACTGAACAGAGCGCTCCGGGGCACGTTCTGACACTGCGCTCAGGCAGCCTCCCTCCAGCAGAAGGCGGCCACGTAGAGACAGGGCTTACCCGCATTAGTGGCGACATAAACTCTCTTCATGCACAGCAAAGCCTTACGTGAGCCCATTAAGCCTGATTGTTTTACTTGATGCATAACTTGTTTATTCAACAGATATCAAGATCCGACAGGGCGTAGCTAACAGCTTCGTGTTTCATAATTTAATCTCTAATGCCTTCCAAAGTATTGGTCCAATTTCAAAAGTCTATACTAAACCATCTCGAGGCTTTAAATAACATCATTCGAAAGCATATTCAATTTGAAATAAATAATGTTCCAGTGAGCTGGTCATAGTTTAAGAACATAGATTTAGACGGAGCTGGGACACCACAGGAACATCTTTCAGGACTGATCAGTTCCACTTATCATACAAGGGAAGAATTTGCCTCCAGTGACAAGGCACAGATCCTCATATAAAGATCACAGGATCCTTATGTAGAGATCACAGGTTCCTCATATAAAGATAACAGGATCCTCATATAAAAATCACAGCATCCTCATTTAAAGATCACAGGATTCTCATATAAAGATCACAGGATCCTCAGATAAAGATCACAGGATCATCATATAAAGATCACAGGATCCTCAGATAAAGATCACAGGATCCTCATATAAAGATCACAGGATTCTCATATAAAGATCGCAGGATCATCATATAAAGATCACAGGATCATCATATAAAGATCACAGGATCCTCATATAAAGATCACAGGATCCTCAGATAAAGATCACAGGATCCTCATATAAAGATCACAGGATCCTCATTAAAGATCACAGGATCCTCATATAAAGATCACAGGATCCTCATTAAAGATCACAGGATCCTCATATAAAGATCACAGGATCCTCATATAAAGATCACA